>JAJKFH010000338.1:0-12841 GCA_023333565.1 Puffinus mauretanicus | reverse complement strand
CCAGCACCCACAGTGCTCAGCAGCCAGCATCCCCAGTGCTCTGCAGCCAGCACACCAGACACCCACCATCCAGCACCCCCACACATCTCACACCCAGCACCCCCAGTGCCCAGTCCCCGCACCCCGACATGCCCAGCACCCGGACATACACAGCACTCAGCACTGTCCTGCTTCCGGCTGGGACAGAGTTAACTTTCTTCCCAGTAGCTTGGGGGGTGGGCTGGCTTTTGGGTTTGGTGTGAGAGGAGCCTTGATGGCCTCTTAATGCTTTGGGTGTTGCTGGGCGGTGCTTGCACCGGGGAGACTTTTGTTCTCTCTTTTCGGCCTCCCACAGGAAGCTCAGAGTGGGAGCACAGCCGGGGTGTTTGACCCAGCTGGCCAATGGGGTATTCTATAGCATGTGACATCGTGCTCAGTATAAAAAATGGGGGGGGTGGAGGGGGCCTCCTGCCCCCGTTCATGACACGCGGTCGGCAGCAGTGAGCAGTTGCATTGTGCATTGCCTGCTTTGTATTGTCTGTTGTTGTTGTTGTTCTCATTGTTATTATTACTGTTCTACTTCGTTTTATTTCAATCATTAAACTGTTTTTATCTCAACCCGGGAGCTTGCCTACTTGTGCCCTCCCGATTCTCTCCCCCATCCCATGGAGTGGGGGGGGAGGAGAGCCAGCGGCTGCGTGGGGTTTATTTGCAGGCTGGGGTTAAACCACGACATGCACCCATCATACCCTCCACCCAGCACCCCCATGGCCCAGCACTCATTGCCGGACATGCGCACAACCAAGCACACCCACTGCCAACACACAGCCCCTGGACGTGCCCAGCACCCAGCAGCCCCAGTGCCCAGCACCGCATTGCCCAGCATCCCCAGCGCCCAGCACCCCCACTGCCCACCACCCAGAACAACAAGTGCCAAGCACACAGCATCTGGACATGCCCAGCACCGGGACACACCCAGCACCCACAAGACCCAGCACCCGGTCATGACCAGCAACTGGAAATGCCCACAGCCAGCACCTCTAGCTCCCAGCAGCCAACAACCCCAGTGCCTAGCACTCAGCACCCAGTCGTGCCAAGCACTCGGACTTGCCCAGCACCCAACACCCCAGTGCTCAGCACCCCGCACCCGGTCGTGTCCAGGGCCCACCACACAGCACCCACACTGCCCAACATACCCGGCACAACCAGGGCCCAGCATACAGCCCACGCACGTGCCAGGAATCCAGCATCCCCAGAGCACAGCACCCAGCCACCCCAGCACAGCCACCCAGCACCGCATATGCCCAGCAGGAAGCACCGCATATGCCCAGAACCCAGCACCCAGTAACTCCAGCACCAGGCACCCAGCACCAAGACATACCCTGCACTCAGTTATGCAGAGTACCCTGCAATACCAGTGCCCAGCACCCCAATACCTAGCACCCAACACTCCCACTGCCCAACACCCACCACCCGGACATGCCCAGCACACAGCACCCCCACCACCCCACACCGCCAGCGCCCACTATGCAGCACCCAGAAATGCCCAGCACCCAACACACCAGAACGCAGCAAACTGGCCCCCAACATCCCCACTGATCAGCACATAGCACCCGGCATGTCCAGCACCCGCAGCGCTCAGCACCCAGCACGCTCAGGGCCCAGCAGCCAGCACCACAGTAACCAGCATCCCCAGCGCCCAGCACCCGGTCATGCCGAGCACCTGGACATGCCCAGCACCAAGCACGCCTGTGCCCAGCACACAATAGCCCCAGCACCCAGCAGCCCCAGCACCCAACATCCAGCAGCAAGAGATACCCTGCACCCGCTTACGCATAGTACCCAGCACCCACAGCGCTCAGCAGCCAGCATCCCCAGTGCTCTGCACCCAGCACACCAGACACCCACCATCCAGCACCCCCACACATCTCACACCCAGCACCCCCAGGGCCCAGTCCCCGCACCCAGACATGCCCAGCACCCGGACATACACAGCACTCAGCACTGTCCTGCTTCCGGCTGGGACAGAGGTAACTTTCTTCCCAGTAGCTTGGGGGGTGGGCTGGCTTTTGGGTTTGGTGTGAGAGGAGCCTTGATGGCCCCTTAACGCTTTGGCTGTTGCTGGGCGGTGCTTGCACCGGGAGACTTTTGTTCTCTCTTTTCGGCTTCCCACAGGAAGCTCGGGGGAGGGGGTTGGGGGGGCGGGGGGGGGGCGTGGGGAGCACATCCGGGGTAGTTGACCTAGCTGGGTAATGGGGTATTCTATTGCATGTGACATCATGCTCAGTATAAAAAAAGGGAGGGGGCGGGGGGGGAACGACTCCCCCCCCCTCCCCCTAGTTCATGACACGCGGTCGGCAGCGGTGAGCAGTTGCATTCTGCATTGCCTGCTTTGTATCGCCTGTTGTTGTTGTTGTTCTCATTGTTATTATTACTGTTCTACTTCGTTTTATTTCAATCATTAAACTGTTTTTATCTCAACCTGGGAGCTTTCCTACTTGTGCCCTCCCGATTCTCTCCCCCATCCCACGGGGTGGGGGGGGAGGAGAGCCAGCGGCTGCGTGGGGTTTATTTGCAGGCTGGGGTTAACCCACGACATGCACCCATCATACCCTCCACCCAGCACCCCCATGGCCCAGCACTCATTCCCGGACATGCGCACAACCCAGCACACCCACTGCCAACACACAGCCCCTGGACGTGCCCAGCACCCAGCAGCCCCAGTGCCCAGCACCGCATTGCCCAGCATCCCCAGCGCCCAGCACCCTCACTGCCCACCACCCAGAACAACAAGTGCCAAGCACACAGCATCTGGACATGCCCAGCACCGGGACACACCCAGCACCCACAAGACCCAGCACCCGGTCATGACCAGCAACTGGAAATGCCCACAGCCAGCACCTCTAGCTCCCAGCAGCCACCAACCCCAGTGCCTAGCACTCAGCACCCAGTCGTGCCAAGCACTCGGACTTGCCCAGCACCCACCACCCCAGTGCTCAGCACCCCGCACCCGGTCGTGTCCAGGGCCCACCACACAGCACCCACACTGCCCAACACCCAGCACCCACACATACCCGGCACAACCAGGGCCCAGCACACAGCCCACGCACGTGCCAGGAATCCAGCATCCCCAGAGCACAGCACCCAGCCACCCCAGCACAGCCACCCAGCACCGCATATGCCCAGCAGGAAGCACCGCATATGCCCAGAACCCAGCACCCAGTAGCTCCAGCACTAGGCACCCAGCACCAAGACATACCCTGCA
Source organism: Puffinus mauretanicus (assembly GCA_023333565.1). Classification (NCBI taxonomy): domain Eukaryota; kingdom Metazoa; phylum Chordata; class Aves; order Procellariiformes; family Procellariidae; genus Puffinus; species Puffinus mauretanicus. The sequence continues at coordinate 9,597 of JAJKFH010000338.1, read as the reverse complement.
CTCAGTTATGCAGAGTACCCAGCAATACCAGGGCCCAACATCCCAGTACCTAGCACCCAACACTCCCACTGCCCAACACCCACCACCCGGACATGCCCAGCACACAGCACCCCCACCACCCCACACCGCCAGCGCCCACTATGCAGCACCCAGAAATGCCCAGCACCCAACACACCAGAACGCAGCAAACTGGCCCCCAACATCCCCCCTGATCAGCACATAGCACCCGGAATGTCCAGCACCCGCAGCGCTCAGCACCCAGCACCCTCAGGGCCCAGCACCCGGTCATGCCAAGCACCTGGACATGCCCAGCACCAAGCACGCCTGTGCCCAGCACACAATAGCCCCAGCACCCAGTAGCCCCAGCACCCAGCATCCAGCAGCAAGAGATACCCTGCACCCGCTTACGCATAGTACCCAGCACCCACAGTGCTCAGCAGCCAGCATCCCCAGTGCTCTGCAGCCAGCACACCAGACACCCACCATCCAGCACCCCCACACATCTCACACCCAGCACCCCCAGTGCCCAGTCCCCGCACCCCGACATGCCCAGCACCCGGACATACACAGCACTCAGCACTGTCCTGCTTCCGGCTGGGACAGAGTTAACTTTCTTCCCAGTAGCTTGGGGGGTGGGCTGGCTTTTGGGTTTGGTGTGAGAGGAGCCTTGATGGCCTCTTAATGCTTTGGGTGTTGCTGGGCGGTGCTTGCACCGGGGAGACTTTTGTTCTCTCTTTTCGGCCTCCCACAGGAAGCTCAGAGTGGGAGCACAGCCGGGGTGTTTGACCCAGCTGGCCAATGGGGTATTCTATAGCATGTGACATCGTGCTCAGTATAAAAAATGGGGGGGGTGGAGGGGGCCTCCTGCCCCCGTTCATGACACGCGGTCGGCAGCAGTGAGCAGTTGCATTGTGCATTGCCTGCTTTGTATTGTCTGTTGTTGTTGTTGTTCTCATTGTTATTATTACTGTTCTACTTCGTTTTATTTCAATCATTAAACTGTTTTTATCTCAACCCGGGAGCTTGCCTACTTGTGCCCTCCCGATTCTCTCCCCCATCCCATGGAGTGGGGGGGGAGGAGAGCCAACGGCTGCGTGGGGTTTATTTCCAGGCTGGGGTTAAACCACGACATGCACCCATCATACCCTCCACCCAGCACCCCCATGGCCCAGCACTCATTGCCGGACATGCGCACAACCCAGCACACCCACCGCCAACACACAGCCCCTGGACATGCCCAGCACCCAGCAGCCCCAGTGCCCAGCACCGCATTGCCCAGCATCCCCAGCGCCCAGCACCCTCACTGCCCACCACCCAGAACAACAAGTGCCAAGCACACAGCATCTGGACATGCCCAGCACCGGGACACACCCAGCACCCACAAGGCCCAGCACCCGGTCATGACCAGCAACTGGAAATGCCCACAGCCAGCACCTCTAGCTCCCAGCAGCCACCAACCCCAGTGCCTAGCACTCAGCACCCAGTCGTGCCAAGCACTCGGACTTGCCCAGCACCCAACACCCCAGTGCTCAGCACCCCGCACCCGGTCGTGTCCAGGGCCCACCACACAGCACCCACACTGCCCAACACCCAGCACCCACACATACCCAGCACAACCAGGGCCCAGCACATGCACATGCCAGGAATCCAACACCCCCAGAGCACAGCACCCAGCAAACCCAGCGCACACACCTAGCACCGGATATGGCCAGCACCAGGACATACCCTCCACTCAGTTATGCATAGTACCAAGCAATGCCAGGGCCCAGCACTCCCATGGCCCAGCATTGATTCCCACACATGCACACAACCCAGCACACCCACTGCCAATGCACAGCACCTGGACATGCCCAGCAGCCCCGGAGCCCAGCACACAGCACCCAGCATCCCCAGCACCAGGACATGACAAGAAGCCAGTCCCCGCAGTGCCCACCACCCAACACCCCCACCACTCAGCAACGGAACATGCCTAGCAGCAGGCACCACCAATGTGTAGCAAGGAGTGCTAGGTGTGGTGGATATGGCACATTTGGGGCGCTGGAGCTGGCTGGCTCTTGGGCAGCAGAGAAGTGTCTATCAAGGGAAGGTGAGAGCCACCAACATCTTTCAGTCCTGCCTGTTAGTTTAAGGGAGCCCGAAGAGGAGATCGACTGCTTTGCAGTTGGGCTCTGGTAAGGTTGCTGGTTGGATGGCAGAGCGAGAGCAGCTCCCTCTGAAAGAGCTGCCACGAAAGGCAAGAGCAAGAAACAGCTTTCAATGCTGGTTCTTTCTGTGTTGGAGCGCCCTCTGGTGGGAAGCCGTTTAGGAAATGGGCTCGAGAGATGGTAAGGCAAAGGCTGATATTTAGGTTTGAGAATAAGGGAGAGGGCTGGTGGGACCGGGAAGGGGCTATTCCTCGTTTGGAGTTCATGTGGTGGGTGGTGTTATCTAATGCAGAAGGGTCTCGTTATCTATGCAGAACCTCAAACTATCCCTTATCCTCATCAGAGGCAAGCTCCGAAACGGCCACACACCTCATCCGGCTCAAGCACAAAAAAAGCAAGGACTGAAGGATGATGCTCTCCCTCACGATATCTTGGCAGCCTCTTCTCAGCCCCACCAAAATCGGGGCTCTGTCTCTGTTCTCCCACTTAGCCTCGACATATCTCTTACCCTCATCAGGGCAAAGCTCCGAAGCGGCCATTCTCCACATGGGGCTTGGCACTCAGATAACCAGGAATCAAGGTTGACGCTGGCCCTCACGATCACTTCGCAGCCCCACCAATACAGGGGCTCTGTGTCTCTGCTCGCACCTAAAAGCGACCTATCCCTTTAACCCCATCGGAGCCAAGCTCCGAAGCGGCCATTCTCCACATGGGGCTTGGCACTGAGCTAGCCAGGAATCAAGGTTGATGCTGGCCCTCACCTTTCCTTTGTAGCCGCACCAACACCGGGGCTCTGTCTCTCTTCTCCCACTTATCCTCGACATATCCCTTCCCCTCATCAGGGCAAAGCTCCGAAGCGGCCATTCTCCACATAGGGCTTGGCACTGAGCTAGCCAGAAATCAAGGTTGATGCTGGCCCTCACCTTTCCTTGGTAGCCGCACCAAATCCAAGGCTCTGTCTCTGATTTCCCACTTATCATCGACATATCCCTTCCCCTCATCAGGGCAAAGCTCCGCAGCGGCCATTCTCCACATACGGCTTGGCACTGAGATAGCCAGGAATCAAGGTTGATGCTGGCCCTCACGATCACTTCGCAGCCCCGTCTCAGCCCCACCAACACCGGGGCTCTGTCTCTGTTTTCCCACTTAGCCATTACCCTCACCAGGGCAAAGCTCCGAAGCGTCCACCCTCCACATGGGCTTGGCACTGAGATAGCCAGGAATCAAGGTTGATGCTGGCCCTCACGATCACTTCATAGCCCCGTCTCAGCCCCACCAACACTGGGGCTCTGTCTCTGGTCTCCCACTTATCCTCGACATATCCCTTCCCCTCAGGGTAAAGCTCCGAAGCGGCCACGCTCCATATAGGGCTTAACACGGAATAGCCAGGACTCGCGGATGATCTTGCCCTCACCTTCCTTGGCAGCTTCACCAACACCGGGGCTCTGCCTCTGTTCTCCCACTTAGGCTCGACATATCCCTTCCCCTCATCAGGGCAAAGCTCCGAAGCGGCCATTCTCCACATAGAGCTCACATGGGGCTTGGCACTGAGATAGCCAGGAATCAAGGTTGATGCTGGCCCTCACGATCACTTCACAGCCCCGTCTCAGGCCCACCAACACCGGGGCTCTGTCTCTGTTTTCCTACACAGCCTCGTCTTATCCCTTACCCTAATGAAGGCAGAGCTCGGAAGCGGCCAACCTCCACGTGGAGCTTGGCAGTGAGCTAGCCAGGAATCAAGGTTGATGCTGGTCCTTACGATCTCTTGGTAGCCCCGTCTCAGCCCCACCAATACCGGGGCTCTGTGTCTCTGCTCGCACCTAACAGCGACCTATCTCTTAACCTCATCGGAGCCAAGCTCCGCAGCGGCCATTCTCCACATGGGGCTTGGCACTGAGATACCCAGGAATCAAGGATGATGCTGGCCCTCACGATCACTTCGCAGCCCCGTCTCAGCCCCACCAACACCGGGGCTCTGGCTCTGTTCTCCCACTTAGCCTCGACATATCCCTTCCCCTCATCAGGGCAAAGCTCCGAAGCGGCCACGCTCCATATAGGGCTTGGCACTGAATAGCCAGGACTCGCGGATGATCCTGCCCTCACGATCCTTGGCAGCTTCACCAACACCAGAGCTCTGTCTCTGTTCTCCTGCTTAGCCTCGACATATCCCTTCCCCTCATCAGGGCAAAGCTCCGAAGCGGCCACGCTCCACATGGGGCTTGGCACTGAGCTAGCCAGGAATCAAGGTTGATGCTGGCCCTCACGATCACTTCGCAGCCCTGTCTCAGCCCCACCAACACCGGGGCTCTGTCTCTGTTCTCCCACTTAGCCTCGACATATCCATTACCCTCACCAGGGCAAAGCTCCGAAGCGGCCAGACTCCACATGGGGCTTGGCACTGAGCTAGCCAGAAATCAAGGTTGATGCTAGCCCTCACCTTTCCTTGGTAGCCCCACCAAATCCAAGGCTCTGTCTCTGATTTCCCACTTATCATCGACATATCCCTTACCCTCATCAGGGCAAAGCTCCGCAGCGGCCATTCTCCACATACGGCTTGGCACTGAGATAGCCAGGAATCAAGGTTGATGCTGGCCCTCACGATCACTTCGCAGTCCCGTCTCAGCCCCACCAACACCTGGGCTCTCTGTCTGTTCTCCCACCTAACCTCAACCTAGCCCTGACCCTCACCGGGAACAAAGTCCAAAGCGGCCGCCCTCCACCTGGAGCTTGGCACTAAGGTAGCCAGAAATCAATGTTGATGCTGGCCCTCACCTTTCCTTTGTAGCCGCACCAACACCGGGGCTCTGTCTCTGATCTCCCACTTAGCCTCGACATATCCCTTCCCCTCATCAGGGCAAAGCTCCGAAGCGGCCACGCTCCATAGAGGGCTTGGCACTGAATAGCCAGGACTCGCGGATGATCCTGCCCTCACCTTCCTTGGCAGCTTCACCAACACCGGGGCTCTGTCTCTGTTCTCCCGCTTAGCCTCGACATGTCCATTACCCTCACCAGGGCAAAGCTCCGCAGCGGCCATTCTCCACATACGGCTTGGCACTGAGCTAGCCAGGAATAAAGGTTGATGCTGGCCCTCACGATCACTTCGCAGCCCCGTCTCAGCCCCACCAACACCAGGGCTCTGTCTCTGTTTTCCCACACAGCCTCGACTTATCCCTTACCCTCATGAGGGCAGAGCTCGGAAGCGGCCAACCTCCACGTGGAGCTTGGCAGTGAGCTAGCCAGGAATCAAGGTTGATGCTGGTCCTCACGATCTCTTGGTAGCCCCGTCTCAGCTCCACCAATACCGGGGCTCTGTGTCTCTGCTCGCACCTAACAGCGACCTATATCTTAACCTCATCGGAGCCAAGCTCCGCAGCGGCCATACTCCACATGGGGCTTGGCACTGAGATACCCAGGAATCAAGGATGATGCTGGCCCTCACGATCACTTCGCAGCCCCGTCTCAGCCCCACCAACACCGGGGCTCTGTCTCTGTTCTCCCTCTTAGCCTCGACATATCCATTCCCCTCATCAGGGCAAAGCTCCGAAGCGGCCATTCTCCACATAGGGCTTGGCACTGAGCTAGCCACGAATCAAGGCTAACGCTGGCCCTCACCTTCCGTTTGCAGTCCCTAGGCAGCCCCACCAACACCGGCGCTCTCTGTCTGTTCTCCCTCCTAACCTCAACCTAGCCCGGACCCTCATCAGGGCCAAGCTCCGAAGCGGCCACGCTCCATATAGGGCTTGCCACTGAGATAGCCAGGAATCAAGGTTGATACTGGCCCTCACGATCACTTCGCAGCCACGTCTCAGCCCCACCAACACCGGGTCTCTGTCTCTCTTCTCCCACTTAGCCTCGACGTATCCCTTCCCCTCATCAGGGCAAAGCTCCGAAGCGGCCACGCTCCATATAGGGCTTGGCACTGAATAGCCAGGACTCGCGGATGATCCTTCCCTCACCTTCCTTGGCAGCTTCACCAATACCGGGGCTCTGTGTCTGTTCTCCCACTTAGCCTCGACATAGCCATTACCCTCACCAGGGCAAAGCTCCGCAGCGGCCAGACTCCACATGGGGCTTGGCACTGAGCTAGCCAGGAATCAAGGTTGATGCTGGCCCTCACGATCACTTCGCAGCCCCGTCTCAGCCCCACCAACACCGGGGCTCTGTCTCTGTTCTCCCACTTAGCCTCGACATATGTGCCCTCCGCTGAGACCCAAAGCTCCATGGCCCATTCTCCCACATAAGCTTGGCACTGGAGCTATGCAGGAATCAAGGTTGATGCCCGATCTGTCTTGAGTCCGTCTCAGCCCCACCAACACCGGCGCTCTCTGTCTGTTCTCCCACACTTATCCTCGATACTCCCTTCCCTCATCGGGGTAAAGCTCGGCCTCATATAGGAGCTTAACTTGGAATAGACAGGACTCGCGGATGATCCTGCCCTCACGATCCTTGGCAGCTTCACCAACACCGGAGCTCTGTCTCTGTTCTCCCACTTAGCCTCGACATATCCCTTCCCCTCACCAGGGCAAAGCTCCGAAGCGGCCATTCTCCACATAGAGGTTGGCACTGAGCTAGCCAGGAATCAGGGTTGATGCTGGTCCTCACGATCACTTCGCAGCCCCGTCTCAGCCCCACCAACACCGGGGCTCTCTGTCTGTTCTCCCACCTAACCTCAACCTAGCCCTGACCCTCACCGGGAACAAAGTCCGAAGCGGCCGCCCTCCACGTGGAGCTTGGCACTAAGGTAGCCAGGAATCAAGGTTGATGCTGGCCCTCACCTTTCCTTTGTAGCCGCCCCAACACCGGGGCTCTGTCTCTGATCTCCCACTTAGCCTCGATATATCCCTTCCCCTCATCAGGGCAAAGCTCCGAAGCGGCCACGCTCCATAGAGGGCTTGGCACTGAATAGCCAGGACTCGCGGATGATCCTGCCCTCACCTTCCTTGGCAGCTTCACCAACACCGGGGCTCTGTGTCTGTTCTCCCACTTACCCTCGACATACCCTTCCCCTCATCAGGGCAAAGCTCCGCAGCGGCCACGTTCCACATGGGACTTGGCACTGATAGAGCCAGGAATCAAGGATGATGCTGGCCCTCACGATCACTTTGCAGCCCCGTCTCAGCCCCACCAACACCGGGGCTCTGTCTCTGTTCTCCCACTTAGCCTCGACATATCCCTTCCTCTCATCAGGGCAAAGCTCCGAAGCGGCCACCCTCCACATGGGGCTTGGCACTGAGCTAGCCAGGAATCAAGGTTGATGCTGGCCCTCACCTTTCCTTTGTAGCCGCACCAACACCGGGGCTCTGTCTCTGTTCTCCCACTTTTCCTTGACATATCCCTTCCCCTCATCAGGGCAAAGCTCCGAAGCGGCCACGCTCCATATAGGGCTTGGCACTGAATAGCCAGGACTCGAGGATGATCCTGCCCTCACGATCCTTGGCAGCTTCACCAAGACCGGGGCTCTGTCTCTGTTCTCCCACTTAGCCTCGACATATCCCTTCCCCTCATCAGGGCAAAGCTCCGCAGCGGCCATTCTCCACATGGGGCTTGGCACTGAGCTAGCCAGAAATCAAGGTTGATGCTGGCCCTCACCTTTCCTTGGTAGCCCCACCAAATCCAAGGCTCTGTCTCTGTTTTCCCACTTATCCTCGACATATCCCTTCCCCTCATCAGGGCAAAGCTCGGCAGCGGCCATTCTCCACACGGGGCTTGGCACTGAGGTAGCCAGGAATCAAGGTTGATGCTGGCCCTCACGATCACTTCGCAGCCCCATCTCAGCCCCACCAACACCGGGGCTCTCTGTCTGTTCTCCCACCTAACCTCAACCTAGCCCTGACCCTCACCGGGAACAAAGTCCAAAGCGGCCGCCCTCCACCTGGAGCTTGGCACTAAGGTAGCCAGAAATCAATGTTGATGCTGGCCCTCGCCTTTCCTTTATAGCCCCATCAACACCGGGGCTCTGTGTCTGTTCTCCCACTTACCCTCGACATATCTCTTCCCCTCATCAGGGCAAAGCTCCGCAGCGGCCGCGCTCCACATGGGACTTGGCACTGATAGAGCCAGGAATCAAGGATGATGCTGGCCCTCACGATCACTTTGCAGCCCCGTCTCAGCCCCACCAACACCGGGGCTCTGTCTCTGTTCTCCCACTTAGCCTCGACATATCCCTTCCTCTCATCAGGGCAAAGCTCCGAAGCGGCCACCCTCCACGTGGGGCTTGGCACTGAGCTAGCCAGGAATCAAGGTTGATGCTGGCCCTCACCTTTCCTTTGTAGCCGCACCAACACCGGGGCTCTGTCTCTGTTCTCCCACTTTTCCGTGACATATCCCTTCCCCACATCAGGGCAAAGCTCCGCAGCGGCCATTCTCCACATACGGCTTGGCACTGAATAGCCAGGACTCGCGGATGATCCTGCCCTCACCTTCCTTGGCAGCTTCACCAACACCGGGGCTCTGTGTCTGTTCTCCCACTTAGCCTCGACATATCCATTACCCTCACCAGGGCAAAGCTCCGCAGCAGCCAGACTCCACATGGGGCTTGGCACTGAGGTAGCCAGAAATCAAGGTTGATGCTAGCCCTCACCTTTCCTTGGTAGCCCCACCAAATCCAAGGCTCTGTCTCTGATTTCCCACTTATCATCGACATATCCCTTACCCTCATCAGGGCAAAGCTCCGCAGCGGCCACCCTCCACATGGGACTTGGCACTGAGAGAGCCAGGAATCAAGGTTGATGCTGGCCCTCACGATCACTTTGCAGCCCCGTCTCAGCCCTGCCATCACCGGGGCTCTGTCTCTGTTTTCCCACACAGCCTCGTCTTATCCCTTACCCTCATGAGGGCAGAGCTCGGAAGCGGCCAACCTCCACGTGGAGCTTGGCAGTGAGCTAGCCAGGAATCAAGGTTGATGCTGGTCCTTACGATCTCTTGGTAGCCCCGTCTCAGCCCCACCAATACCGGGGCTCTGTGTCTCTGCTCGCACCTAACAGCGACCTATCTCTTAACCTCATCGGAGCCAAGCTCCGCAGCGGCCATTCTCCACATGGGGCTTGGCACAGAGATAGCCAGGAATCAAGGTTGATGCTGGTCCTCACGATCACTTCGCAGCCCCGTCTCAGCCCCACCAACACCGGGGCTCTGTCTCTGTTCTCCCTCTTAGCCTCGACATATCCCTTCCCCTCATCAGGGCAAAGCTCCGAAGCGGCCATTCTCCACATGGGGCTTGGCACTGAGATAGCCACGAATCAAGGCTAACGCTGGCCCTCACCTTCCGTTTGCAGTCCCTAGGCAGCCCCACCAACACCGGCGCTCTCTGTCTGTTCTCCCTCCTAACCTCAAACTAGCCCGGACCCTCATCAGGGCCAAGCTCCGAAGCGGCCACGCTCCATATAGGGCTTAACACGGAATAGCCAGGACTCGCGGATGATCCTACCCTCACCTTCCTTGGCAGCTTCACCAA
>JAJKFH010003077.1:0-119805 GCA_023333565.1 Puffinus mauretanicus | reverse complement strand
ATGCTGGGATAATGGGGCCAGTAGCCTGGAATTAGAGGGGAGGGAAGCCAAGCAGCTGGGATCCCTTGCTAGGGAAGGGGGCATTGACAAAGCAATTGGACAAGGGGCACAAGTCCTCAGCCTCTGGAGGCGACTCCTGTCAGGCGTGAAGGAAAGGTATCCCTTCAAGGAAGATGTTATATGCCACCCAGGCAAGTGGACCACCATGGAGAGAGGTATCCAGTACCTGAGGGAATTAGCTGTGCTGGAAGTGATTTATGATGACCTGAACAACGAGCAGTTACCCAAAGATCCAGATGAAGTCAAATGCACCCGACCCATGTGGCGGAAGTTTGTACGGAGCGCACCAGCGTCACATGCAAACTCAGTGGCAGTAATGACCTGGAGAGATGGAGAGGAACAAACAGTGGATGAACTGGCTGGCCAACTCCGGCAATATGAAGAAAGTCTCTCTTCCTCCCTACGGGCCTGTGTCTCTGCTGTGGAGAAACTGTCTCGGGAGGTCCAGCAACTCAAAGAGGATATGTCCTGCTCCCCACCTGCACGGGCCAGTGTCTCAGCCATTAGGAGCAAGCGTCCCTCTGCTCAAGAGAGAAGACATCGTGGGTACACACACCGGGGCAACCTGTGGTTTTACCTGCGTGACCATGGAGAGGACATGAAGAAGTGGGATGCAAAACCTACCTCAGTCCTACAGGCACGGGTACACGAGTTGCAAGGGAAAACAACCAGAAAAGGGGGTTCTTCCAGGAAAACTGCTGCTCCAGTCTCCAGTGAGTTCCCCAGACAGAGTAGAAGGGCTGATTCCACTTCTGACCTTAACAAAGGGACTTCTGATTCATACTTACAAGAAGTGGATAGCGAATATGATGACCAGGACTAGAGGGGCCCTGCCTCCAGCCAGGTGGAGGAAAGGGACAACCGGGTTTACTGGACTGTGTGGATTCAATGGCCTGGCACATCAGATCCACAGGAGTATAAGGCTCTCGTAGACACCGGTGCACAGTGTACCCTGATGCCATTAAGCTATAAAGGGGCAGAACCCATTTGTATTTCTGGAGTGACAGGGGGATCCCAAGAGTTAACTGTGTTGGAGGCCGAAGTGAGCCTAACTGGGAATGAGTGGCAGAAGCACCCCATTGTGACTGGCCCAGAGGCTCCGTGCATCCTTGGCATAGACTACCTCAGGAGAGGGTATGTCAGGGACCCAAAAGCGTACCGGTGGGCTTTTGGCATAGCTGCCCTGGAGATGGAGGAAATTAATCAGCTGTTCACTTCACCTGGTCTCTCAGAGGAGCCTTCTGTTTTGGGGTCGCTGAAGGTCAAAGAACAACAGGTGCCGATTGCCACCACAACGGTGCACCGGCGGCAATATTGCCACAACCGAGACTCCCTGCTTCCCATCCATAAGCTGATTCGTCGACTGGAGAGCCAAGGAGTCATCAGCAAGACTCGCTCACCCTTTAACAGTCCCATTTGGCCAGTGCAAAAGTCCAGTGGAGAGTGGAGACTAACAGTAGACTATCGTGGCCTGAACGAAGTCACGCCGCCACTGAGTGCTGCTGTGCCAGACGTGCTAGAACTTCAATGCGAACTGGAGTCAAAGGCAGCCAAGTGGTACGCCACCATTGACATTGCTAATGTGTTCTTCTCAATCCCTTTGGCAGCAGAGTGCAGGCCACAGTTTGCTTTTACTTGGAGGGGCGTCCAGTACACCTGGAAGCAACTGCCCCAGGGGTGGAAACACAGCCCTACCATTTGCCATGGACTGATCCACACCACACCGAAACAGGGTGAGGCTCCGGAACAGCTGCAATACATTGATGACATCATCATGTGGGGCAACACAGCAGAGGAAGTTTTTGAGAAAGGGGAGAGAATAGTCCAAATCCTTCTGAAGGCTGGCTTTGCCATAAAACAAAGTAAGGTCAAGGGACCTGCGCAGGAGATCCAGTTTTTAGGAATAAAATGACAAGATGGACGTCGTCACATCCCAACGGATGTGATCAATAAAATAACAGCCATGTCTCCACCAACTAGCAAAAAGGAAACACAAGGTTTCTTAGGTGGTGTGGGTTTTTGGAGAATGCATATCCCAGATTACAGTCAGATCGTAAGCCCTCTCTACCAAGTGACCAGGCAAAAGAACGACTTCAAATGGGGCCCTGAGCAACCACAAGCCTTTGAACAAATTAAACAGGAGATAGTTCAGGCAGTAGCCCTTGGGCCAGTCCGGGCAGGACAAGATGTAAAAAATGTGCTGTACATCGCAGTGGGGGAGATGGCCCTACCTGGAGCCTCTGGCAGAAAGCACCAGGGGAGACTCAAGGTCGACCCCAGGGATACAGAGGATCCGAGGCCCACTATACTCCAACTGAGAAAGAGATATTGGGAGCATACGGAGGTTTTCAAGCTGCTTCAGAAGTGTTTGGTACCGAAGCACAGCTCCACCTGGCACCCCGACTGCTGGTGCTGGGCTGGATGTTCAAAGGGCGGGTCCCCTCTACACATCATGGAACCGATGCTACGTGGAGTAAGTGGGTTGTGCTGATCACACAACGGGCCCGAATAGGAAACCCCAGTCGCCCAGGAATCTTGGAAGTGATCACGAACTGGCCAGAAGGCAAAGATTTCGCAATATCCCCAGTGGAGGAGGTGATGAGTGCTGAAGAGGCCCCACTCCAAAACAAACTACCAGAAAATGAGAAGCAATATGCCCTGTTCAATGATGGGTCCTGTCATCTTGTGGGAAAGCATCGGAGGTGGAAGGCTGCTGTATGGAATCCTATACGCCAAGTCGCAGAAACTGCTGAAAGAGAAGGTGAATCGAGTCAGTTTGCAAAAGTGAAAGCCATCCAGCTGGCTTTGGATATTGCTGAACAAGAAAAATGGCCAGTACTTTATCTTTATACTGACTCATGGATGGTGTCAAATGCCCTGTGGTGGTGATTGCAGCAGTGGAAGCAGAACAACTGGCAGCGCAGTGGTAAACCCATCCGGGCTGCCGCATTATGGCAAGATATTGCTGCCCGGGTAGAGAACTTGGTTGTAAAAGTAGGTCACATAGATGCTGTATGTCGTCACTTCTATCGTTACTATTTGTCATATCAGCAGCATTGCAGTAAGAATCATCAATATCAATAAAGAATGAACTCCGATGAAACCGAGCAAAGTGCAATGGTGATAGAACCGGATGAACGCAGTGATAATGGAACCAGAACTGGCCTCAGCATGCAATAGTCCAACACCACACACCATCTCTCCTGCCCTGAAAGACTGTTATATCAGATGGAGCCCAAAGTCATGGACTAAATGAACTCAATGGACGTTTTAGAAGGGTGGCCCATAGACTAAGGGAATGATATCTCTGTGTGTATATATCAAAAGACAGGAAAAGTGTTGATGATTAATTGGAATGTATTGGAAAATGTGAGCTGTGAGCATGACGTAGATGGTATAGAATAAGGGGTGGATACTGTCCTGGTTCCGGCTGGGACAGAGTTAACTTTCTTCCCAGTAGCTGGGCGGGGTGCTGTCTTTTGGGTTTTGTATGAGGGGAGCATTGATGGCCCATCGATGCTTTGGTTGTTGCTGGGTGGTGCTTGCACCAGGGACTTTTTGGCCTCCCATGCCCTGCCAAGTGCAAGGGAAGCTCAGGGGGGGAGCATAGCCAGGGAGGTTGACCCAGCTTGCTCACGGCATATTCTATGTCATGTGACATCACGCTCAGTATAAAAACTGGGGTTGGGGGGCTCCCTCACGGTTTGCGACACGCAGTTGGCCGGTGGTGAGCACTTGCATTGTGCATCGCCTGCGTTGTATATTCTGTTATTGTTGTTGTTCTCATTGTTATTATTACTGTTCTACTTTGTTTTATTTCCATTATTAAACTGTTTTTACCTGTGAGTTTTTCTACTTGTGCCCTCCCGATTCTCTCTCCCATCCCACCGGAGGGGGAGTGTGTGTGATCGAGTGTCTGCGTGGGGTTTAGTTGCTGGCTGGGGTTAAACCATGACACCTGCCAAGACTTTTTTGTGCCTGAAGGGCCTCCTCACGCCCTCATTTGCACTACTGGAGCTGCATTCAGTAATGAGGCTGTTCTCATTAACTCCTAGCACAAATAAAGGTAACAGGCTGTCACCCCCAAATATAAGCAGGAGAGCTGTCTCCTGATCAGTGAGATCACAGGAAGATGCCATAGTTGATCCATTATTAACACGCTAACACAGGTAAGCAGTCCCATTTACCTAGCACCTCCATGGGCTCATGCAAGTTCATCTCAGCTTTTTCTCAGACTTCCCCATAAGCAAAAAGAGATTATACAGAAATTAACATGCAGAATGTCACAACACTACTCACTTTTCACTAAATCCCTAGCAAGGATTACAACCCATTTACCAGTCCCCCAAGAACACTATATATACCCTGCCTTTCCCTCAGGATATGAGCTGATAGATAATGTTATTCAGGCGGCTCTTGCCGTTAGCCAGAATGTCTCCAGCTGCCTTAACCAATTAAGTTAGGTTTTATCTTATAAAACCCTCCACTGGAGGCTGGTGTGGCTTGAACATGTCCCTGTCCCTGTCCCTGTCCCTGTCCCTGTCCCTGTCCCTGTCCCTGTCCCTGTCATGTTAGAGGGGGGCCTCTTGAATGGAGAAGAAACAACATTTATGATGTATTTGTCAGGCTTTTTCTGACAGCTTTGAACCTGTTACTCAGTTTCAAGAAGGTCTGTTAGAGGGATAGAGGCTTAAAATGTTGTTTTAGCACAAATGTTGTGAAAACAGGTAGTTGGGGAGATGAAGAGGACTAAATGAGTGCCTGCTGGGGGGGTGGATTATTCAAATGCAAAAGAAAAACACAGGTGAGTAGGAGAAACAACTGTACAGCTGGTTTCTGATGAAGAAGAAAGGATCTGAAATCTGCTCCTTGTTTTCCAATTCAGATGCAAACTGTAGCTCTTTGGCTACGCTTTTATAAGTTCATACTCAAATCTTTTCATTTAGCAGAAATACATAGTTAGATTTTTATTTCAGTGGAAAGGACAGTACAATATATCAAATTTGGCTTATTTTTTTAATTGTGGAAAATGCACGCATAACATGGTGAAACAGAATAGTTAGTAAAGTACAATGGGCTCTTGGGCTACCCATAACTTTAAGGTATTTAATTATTCACTTGTCATTCATTCAATTATTCATAAAGCAATTGATGTTAATAAGAACTAGAGTAATGATCTTAATTTTTAAGGTACAGCAAAGAAAGTGGAAAAAAATCAAGAAGCTAGATTTATTTTAAGCCTAGTATTTCTACTGTTATTTAGGATTTTTTAAAATAAAATATTGTAGATAGTACTGACTTGTATTTGTTCATAATTCTAGCCTCAGCTAGTTCTAAATCTAATGCTGGATGCAAACTAGAAACAAGTGGCATAAATTCCTACAAACTAGAAATAAAATACTGTTCTTCAGGCTTAGATGGATAAATCTTTTAATTATGTGTTTTATAAAGAAGTATAATCTCAATAAAGATTGATTAGCCTGCTCAACACTGAAAGTTCTGGATATGATTGGTTCCTACAATGTATTTTATATAAATTTATACCTTCCCCTCCCCCCCCCAATATTTAGTACATAGCAATTTTTTTTTTAAATAGCATTTTTCAGGCATTCAGGTCTCAATCTACCAGATATTATTGGCAAGAAGTTCTTTCTGCTCTTCACGTTTATCTGAAGAACCAGGCAGGCATGTAGGGATCTGCAGCCTAGGCTAAAAAATTTATGGCAGTTCTGTATATGTTAGTACAGAATTGGGCCTTAGTGAGTTTTGGGTTTTTTTTCTTTGATTCTGAGTCTCAGAACTGGCTTAATTATTTCTTAGTTGAACAAGTGTTGTGGTTTAACCCCAGCCAGCAGATAAACACCACGCAGCCACTCGCTCACCCCCCTGCTTCCAGTAGGATGGGGGAGAGAATCAGGAGGGCACAAATCGGAAAATTCGCGGGTTGAGATAAAAACAGTGTAATAATTGAAATAAAACAACGTAGAACAGTAATAATAACAATGAGAACAACAACAATAACAGAATATACAAAGCAGGGAATGAACAATACAACTGCTCGCCGACTGTGTGTCATGAATGGGGGGCGAGCCCTCCCCACACCCCTGGTTTTTATACTGAGCATGATGTCACATGGTATAGAATACCCCATTGGCCAGCTGGGTCAACCACCCTGGCTATGCTCCTGCCCTCACAGCTTCCCATGCACGTGGCAGGGCATGGGAGGCCGAAAAGAGAAACCAGAAGTCCCCAGTGCAAGCACCACCCAGCAACAACCAAAGATTCAATGGGCCATCAACACTCCTCTCACACCAAACCCACAACACAGCACACCCCCCAAGCTACTGGGAAGAAAGTTAACTCTGTCCCAGCCGGAACCAGGACAATATCCACCCCTTATTCTATACCATCTATGTCATCCTCACGGCTCACATTTTCCAATACATTCCAATTAATCCTCACAACTTTTTCCAGTCTTGATATATACACACAGAGATATCATTCCCTTAGTCTATGGGCCATCCCTCTAAAATGTCCGTTGCGTTCATTTAGTCCATGACTTTGGGTTTCATCTGCCATAACACTCTTTCAGGGCAGGAGAGATGGTGTGTGGTGTTGGACTATTGCATGCTGAGGCCAGTTCTGGTTCCATTATCACTGCGCTCGTCCGGTTCTATCACCATTGCACTTTGCTCGGTTTCATCGGAGTTTATTCTTTACTAATCTTGATGATTCTTACTGCAATGCTGCTGATATGACAACTAGTAACGATAGAAGTGATGACATACAGTATTATATAGCAATTAACATCATACAATCCAGTTCATTGGCTATTTTCACCCAAAATCAAATCCCCTTGAGGTACACACTGGACTTCCCCATCCTTTCGCATTACCCACCAAGTGCACCCATGTCCTTGAGCAAAAGCAATCCCACGAATGGGTTTTCCCTTGCCAGCGGCAGGAGTAACCCAGACTGTCTTCCCCAGCATATGTCTTACGTGCACGACAGGGACTTTATCCCCCTCTACAGTATGTAAGGGTTTTGATTGGGCAGGGCCAGCTCGAGTGACAGATCCCTTAGTGTTGACTAACCAGGTGGCTTTTGCTAAATGTGTATCCCAATGCTTGAATGCCCCACCACCCGTTGCTCTCTGGTTAGTCTTTAGCAGTCCGTTGTATCGTTCAATTTTCCCGGAGGCTGGTGCATGGTAGGGGATGTGATATACCCACTCAATGCCATGCTCTTTGGCCCATGTGTCTATGAGGGTGTTTCGGAAATGAGTCCCGTTGTCTGACTCAATTCTAACTGGGGTGCCATGTAGCCACAGGACTTGCTTTCAAGGCCCAGGATGGTGTTCCTGGCGGTGGCATAGGGCACAGGGTATGTTTCCAGCCATGCTGTGGTTACTTCCACCATGGTGAGCACATAGCACTTGCTGTGTCGGGTTTGTGGGAGCGTGATATAATCAATCCGCCAAGCCTCCCCGTATTTATATTTCAACCATTGTCCTCCATACCAAGGAGGCTTTACTCGCTTTGCTTGTTTGATGAATAACCTGTGCAATAGTGTCCATGGTCAAGTCCACCTCTCAATCACAAGCCCATCTATATGTTGCATCTCTTCCTTGATGGCCTGAAGTGTCATGGGCCCACCGAGCTATAAACAGTTCACCCTTACGTTTGCCAGTCCAGATCCACCTGAGCCACTTCAACCTTAGCAGCCTGATCTACCTGCTGGTTGTTTTGGTGGTCTTCAGTGGCCCGACTCTTGGGTACGTGAGCATCTATGTGACGTACTTTTACAACCCAGTTCTCTACCCGGGCAGCAATATCTTGCCGCAGTGCGGAAGCCCAGATGGGTTTACCTCTGCGTTGCCAGTTGTTCTGCTTCCACTGCTGCAATCACCACCACAGGGCATTTGACACCATCCATGAGTCAGTATAAAGATAAAGTACTGGCCATTTTTCTTGTTCAGCAATATCCAAAGCCAGCTGGATGTCTTTCACTTTTGCAAACTGACTCGATTCACCTTCTCTTTCAGCAGTTTCTGCAACTTGTTGTATAGGATTCCATACAGCGGCCTTCCACCTCCGATGCTTTCCCACAAGATGACAGCACCCATCATTGAACAGGGCATATTGCTTCTCATTTTCTGGTTATTTATTATACAGTGGTACATGCCTCTTCAGCATGCATCACCTCCTCCTCTGGGGATATTGCGAAATCTTTGCCTTCTGGCCAGTTCGTGATCACTTCCAAGATTCCTGGGCAACTGGGGTTTCCTATTCGGGCCCGTTGTGTGATCAGCACAACCCACTTACTCCACGTAGCATCAGTTCCATGATGTGTAGAGGGGACCCGCCCTTTGAACATCCAGCCCAGCACCAGCAGTCGGGGTGCCAGGAGGAGCTGTGCTTCAGTACCAAACACTTCTGAAGCAGCTTGAAAACCTTCATGTGCTCCCAATATCTCTTTCTCAGTTGGAGTGTAGCGGGCCTCAGATCCTCTGTATCCCCTGCTCCAAAACCCAGGGGTCGACCTTGACTCTCCCCTGGTGCTTTCTGCCAGAGGCTCCAGGTAGGGCCATGTCCCCCACTGCGATGTATAGCACATTTTTTACATCTTGTCCTGCCCGGACTGGCCCAAGGGCTACTGCATGAACTATCTCCTGTTTAATTTGTTCAAAGGCTTGTGGTTGCTCAGGGCCCCATTTGAAGTCGTTCTTTTGCCTGGTCACTTGGTAGAGAGGGCTTACGATCTGACTGTAATCTGGGATATGCATTCTCCAAAAACCCACGCCCAAGAAACCTTGTGTTTCCTTCTTGCTAGTTGGTGGAGACACGACTGCTATTTTATTGATCACATCTGTTGGGATGTGATGACGTCCATCTTGTCATTTTATTCCTAAAAACTGGATCTCCTGCGCAGGTCCCTTGACCTTACTTTGTTTTATGGCAAAGCCAGCCTTCAGAAGGATTTGGACTATTCTCTCCCTTTTCTCAAAAACTTCCTCTGCTGTGTTGCCCCACATGATGATGTCATCAATGTATTGCAGATATTCCGGAGCCTCACCTGTTTCAGTGTGGTGTGGATCAGTCCATGGCAAATGGTAGGGCTGTGTTTCCATCCCTGGGGCAGTCGGTTCCAGGTGTACTGGACACCCCTCCAAGTGAAAGCAAACTGTGGCCTGAACTCTGCTGCCAAAGGGATTGAGAAGAACACATTAGCGATGTCAATTGTGGCGTACCACTTGGCTGCCTTTGACTCCAGTTCACATTGAAGTTCTAGCATGTCTGGCACGGCAGCACTCAGTGGCGGCGTGACTTCGTTCAGGCCACGATAGTCTACTGTTAGTCTCCACTCTCCATTGGAGTTTCGCACTGGCCATATGGGACTGTTAAAGGGTGAGCGAGTCTTGCTGATGACTCCTTGGCTCTCCAGTCGACGAATCAGCTTATGGATGGGAAGCAGGGAGTCTCGGTTGTGTGCAATATTGCCGCCGGTGCACCGTTGTGGTGGCAATCGGCACCTGTTGTTCTTTGACCTTCAGCGACCCCAAAACAGAAGGCTCCTCTGAGAGACCAGGTGAAGTGAACAGCTGATTAATTTCCTCCATCTCCAGGGCAGCTATGCCAAAAGCCCATCAGTACCCTTTTGGGTCCTTGAAATACCCTCTCCTGAGGTAGTCTATGCCAAGGATGCACGGAGCCTCTGGGCCAGTCACAATGGGGTGCTTCTGCCACTCATTCCCAGTTAGGCTCACTTCGGCCTCCAATACAGTTAACTCTTGGGATCCCCCTGTCACTCCAGAAATACAGATGGGTCCTGCCCCTTTATAGCTTGATGGCATCAGGGTATGCTGATGCTCTCTACAAGAGCCTTATACCTCTGTGGATCTGATGTGCCAGGCCATCGAATCCATAGAGTCCAGTAAACCGGTTGTCCCTTTCCTCCACCTGGCTGGAGGCAGGGCCCCTCTAGTCCTGGTCATCATATTCGCTATCCACTTCTTGTAAGTATGAATCAGAAGTCCCTTTATTAAGACTGGAAGTGGAATCAGCCCTTCTACTCTGTCTGGGGAGCTGCTCACTGGAGATTGGAGCAGCAGTTTTCCTGGAAGAACCTCCTTTTGTCACTGTTTTTCCTTGCGACTCACGTACCCATGCCTCTAGGGTCGAAGTAGATTTTCCATCCCATTTCCTCATGTCCTCTCCATGGTCACGCAGGTAAAAGCACAGGGTGCCCTGGGGTGTGTACCCACTACACCTTCTCTCTTGTGCAGAGGGACGCTTGCTCCTAACGGCTGAGATACTGGCCCGTGCAGGTGGGGAGTAGGACATACCCTCTTTGAGTTGCTGGACCTCCCGAGACCGTTTCTCCACAGCAGAGACACAGGCCCATAGGGAGGAAGAGAGACTTTCTTTGTATTGCCGGAGCTGGCCAGACAGTTCATCCACTGTTTGTTCCTCTCCACCTTTCCAGGTCATTACTGCCACTGAGTTGGCATACAACGATGATGTGCTCCGTACAAACTTCCGCCACATGGGTCGGGTGCATTTGACTTCATCTGGATCTTTGGATAACTGCTCATTGTTCAGGTCCTCATAAATCACCTCCAGCATGGCTAATTCCCTCAGGTACTGGATACCTCTCTCCATGGTGGTCCACTTGCCTGGGCGACAATAAAATCTTCCTTGAAGAGATACCTTTCCTTCACGCCTGACAGGAGTCGCCTCCAGAGGCTGAGAGCTTGTGCCCCTTGTCCAATCGCTTTGTCAATGCCCCCTTCCCTAGAAAGGGATCCCAGCTGCTTGGCTTCCCTACCCTCTAATTCCAGGCTACTGGCACTGTTATCCCAGCATCGGAGCAGTCAGGTGACAATGTGCTCGCCTGGATGATGACTGAAATCTTTTCATGTATCTCGCAGCTCACTGAGGGATAGGGATCGGGTGGTTACCATCTCATTACAGATTTTGCCTCTTCCTCCTCCTGTTCTTGTGATGGCCCTGGTTCATTTTCATCCCAAACTAAATGAGCTGATCTTCTTGTGCATTTTCTTTTTTATATAGGGGCGACTGATACTGGCACGGGTTGGTTCTCTGTTGCAGGGGTTGGAATAGCCGCAGTGCCTGTCATGGAGGTTGGGGTAGTCGTAGTTACTGCCGTGGGGTTGGGGTTATAGGGCCTGTTGTTTTGTCATCAGATCCAGAGACCTTCTCTTCCCCTTGAGGGTTCTGAATAGTGTTGAACACGGCTCAGTAGGCATGGGCCAGGCCCCAGCATATTGCAGTGATTTGTGTCTCCTATAATTGCCAGGGTGACAGCATACTTTTTCCAAATATTCTACTACTTTTTCAGGATTCTGCACTTGTTCAGGGGTGAAGTTCCAAAACACTGGGGGTGCCCACCGTCCTAGACATTTGCCCATGCTATCCCACTCGCCCTGCCACTCATAACTATCCAGCCTCGGGGCAGATCTCTGGATGATATTCTTAAATTGCTTATTAGCCTTGGACAAAACCAAAAATATATTCCCAAGGAGTACCAACAGATGTGTCTTAACTACCCAGGGATGTTCAAAGTACTGACAAGTTATTTTAACAAAGGAGACGACATCATAGAGGAAGGTAGTGAGGGTGCCATTCTCTATTTCCTCCATAAAAAACCTCTCAGAGGAAGAAGTATAATTGCTAATGGTCTCCATGTGGTGGTACCCGAAATACAGTAATGGCTTCATTACAAATCCCAAATACCAAATAACCCCCAATGCCTGAGTTTTAATAACAAATCTCCCAGGAGGCAAAACATCATTAATCACTGCAGAGCACAGCAGACTACAAAACCCAACACCAATCTTTAACAGGTACAGCAAAAACAAGAGCATGGTGCAGATTAGATAAATCAATATCGAGAACAGATGAATCAATATTGTGACCGGCAACTGTTAACAGATATAAATTCCTTAATACCCTCTAGTTAATCTGTTGTTATCTTAACCCTTCGTGACCCACGTTGGCCGCCAGAAAAGACTGTCGTGGTTTAACCCCAGCCAGCAATGAAACACCACACAGCCACTCGCTCACCCCCTGCTCAGGTGGGATGGGGGAGAGATCAGGAGGGCACAAGTAGAAAAACTCACAGTTTGAGATAAAAACAGTTTAATAATGGAAATAAAACAAAGTAGAACAGTAATAATAACAATGAGAACAACAACAATAACAGAATATACAAAGCAGGCAATGCACAATGCAAGTTCTCACCACCAACTAACTGCATGTTGCAAACCGTGAGAGAGCTCCCCCCCCTTCCCCCCCTAGTTTTTATACTGGGCATGATGTCACATGGCATAGAATACCCCATTGGCCAGCTGGGTCAACCTCCCCTGCTATGCTTGCCCCCTCAGCTTCCCCTGCACTTGGCAGGACATGCGAGGCCAAAGAGTCCCTGGTGCAAGCACCACCCAGCAACAACCAAAGCATCAATGGGCCATCGATGCTCCCCTCATACCAAACCCAAAACACAGCACCCCACCCAGCTATTGGGAAGAAAGTTAACCCTATTCCAATCGGGACCAGGACAGCCGGAATGCCTGCCCCAGAGGAACCCTTCCTGCAAACAGGGCTTCAGTAGCGGGTGAGTTACTCGTATCCTGTAACCAAACAAGAATTTAAAACTCCTAGCTCTCTGCTTTCCATCTTTTTACCTTTAAAATGTTGACTGCTTCTACCAGCAAGGTCAGAGATTTTTCCTGAAATGGGTTCCCAAGTCTTAGGTACCATTTCCTTTCAGGAAAAAGAGGACAAGCGAAGAAAGCAAACAGCTGCCAATAATTTCTTAATGTTATCTCAAAATGAGAGGATGGTATGACAAATGGGCAAGTCACACACTAGCAAGGTTAATGGAACAAATTACAGACATAGTCAAAACCCATCCTGATGCACCTTTGTGGTGTTGGGCTTGGCTGAATTTAAAATAACGTATTGTGTAGAGAAAGAGCTGTGATCAGCATAAAGCCGCCATCAGCCCTCTCTGTGAGGGAGTGCAGAGCCTGAGGAGACAGCATGGCTGTGAAGCTGTTAGTCAGGGCAAACCCATAAGTGTACGTGTGCCATTTTGCTGCACCTTTGTCCTTGTTCACTTGCATTTGATTTCCTACATGGCCTGGAAGCAGAAAATTTTGTTTTCTCTGGGGCCAGGCTTCTGCCACAGGATCACTGGATATTGAGATTGATATCTTGATGAGAGAGAGACATTGCAGAGCCTGGAGAGAAATACTGTAGAAGCAGTGTGTAAACAATTCTCCCCAGGGAAGGTCCCTCCACTGGTTGCTCTGAGGGAAACTGGCTTACAGTTACTGTGTCGCACAATTAGGTGTTTAAAAACAAACGACCCAAGACAAAAATACCAATCACTTGATTTTTGAAGACAAGAACATGGCCTTTTTCATTTTCTCCACAGAAAAATTCTTAGAAGTTGGAGTCAGGACTTAAAAGAACATCTTGTTTCTTTCTACATTATGCCAAAGTGTTGGACTATTACAATGAGCCGTATATTAAATACCTGCTTTCTTCATTGTTAGACCAATATTATTTTTACTGCAATAGCAGATAACCAAAAAGTATATCTATCAAAAATAGTGTTATAGAAATAAATTGCTTTCATGGTATATTGCACTTTATAAATGACACTTCAAGTACTTCAATGACATTTTTTTCTCAAATGATTGTTTAGCTTTCTTGTAGGTGGAAATAAAGTAGAAGTATTCTTTCAGTTGGAATGAAATCCTGTAAAAAGATGGTGCTGGGTATAGACAAGCTTAACTTTGGTCAAGAGTGTGTTCCAGGGTAGGATGCACTATAATTAATAGCTTTTGTTATTTTTGCTTCATTTCTGAAACATGCAATAGGCTCATTTAAAAAGTCTCAAGCAACAAATAGTTAAGACATAGCATTTGTATAAATATAGATATTTAGTATTACGTCTGTCATTGTTTGCAATCATCTGGTTCTGTTCATTAACCCGCACTAGAAATGAGAAGTCTATAAATGCACTGGTTTAAGTATGCTTAAATAAGTATTCTTTTTTTTTTTCCCAAAAAATACTATGTTTGATGTACCTTCTTCACATCAAATGAGCTCTCGTTTTCTTCACTGAATTTCCCAGTTGGAAAGTTTTGTGGTGACTTGTCACATATGTAGTAAATCTGAACCTAGACCACTGCAGGAAGAAGTTTAGGAACCTGTAATCTCACGGTGTCAATATTAATTGCATTGTTAAGCAAAATGCTGTTGGAAAGAACATGTCTTTCTACACAAATAATAGAATTATTTTTATGTCTACAAACAGCCATTTCTCAACCACACAATTGCTGGAGCTAATTCAAGGGAGGGCATGTGGGAGAAATAACTCCTATGTCAGTAACCTACAGCTATGCTAATTTATGCTGATTATGCTAAGTTTCTGCCTTAACACCTAGACTTACCTACTTCATTTGCAGGGTTTTGTAAACAGAGATTTGAATCTTTTGGGGTTTACTTTGTACTGTCCATTTCTCAGTATGGGCTTTTGTAAATCCACAAGGCTTTCCAGTTAAATATTGTCACAGTATTCCCCCCACCTTTAATTCTGGATGACAGTATTTGTTTTTCCTAACTTCTGTCTGGGATGCCCCCTTACCTGTCCCATCAACTTGTGCCTTTTAGCTAAGTATTAGAACCCAAAACACCTGCTTAAATTAACTATGCCCTGTGACATTAAAAGAGTTTTTTTTTCTAGATTTTAGCTTTTCCTTAGAATGTCTGTTACTTCTCAGTGCTTACTTTTTTATGATCCACAGAGCAGGTAATTGCCTTTAGGATCTGCTTTTAGTCCTTTGTCCCTACGAAATGGGAGGAATGAGGACAATGTAGCATTCTGGAAAGCTGTGAGGTTAATATATTGGCCTTTACCATAAAAAGACTTTATTCATATATTGTTAGGTAAAATGCATTATTTTGCATTTATTTATATACAAATCTAATTAAACCTTTTTGAAAGCAAGGCTGAGTGTATGCCAGCTTTCCTGGGAGGAGCTCGCAGCTACATGACTGTTTGGACAATGGAGCATGTGTCACACTAACCCTTTGTTCATTACTTTTCCTTTCCTCAGGTAATTGTGCAACTAATTGAGGGGAGGGAAAAAGTCTCAAAAGTTTTCAGAGGAGTTTTGGCAGTTTTGCTCAAGAGTAGTCCTGCACAATGAGCACTGTGAGATCAGGCAAAAGTTGATATGGAAAAGGACACTGGAATTGTGTGGTGAAAAACTGGTAAGTCGTAGTTATCCTATATCCATTGGTCACATGGTAGCAATTGACTTTAGAATATGCAAAGATTGCTCAATGATTAAAGTACTAGTGAGAGATGCTTCTTACGCCTTGTGCAGAGATGTGGTTAGTTCTCATGCACTATAGATGCACTTGCCATACCGACTGACTTGATTTGGAATGGCTGTGATGAGACAGATGCTAATTAACACAAGGCACTGTTTGTCATTGCTGCCTGTGAATCTAGTGCGTTAGAAATAGTGAATGAAGACAATTATAGGTGAATCAAGAAGGGGTACAGAAAGGATCATAAAACTTCAATCTTCAGCAGAAGGACACTGAGGTATTTTTGTTTGAGCATCGGGGACTCTGTGCAAAGTGTGTGAGAGTGTAAGCTAACTTACAGGAATCCAAATAGCATTTAGGCTGGTCATTTTGCTTCTGCTAACGCTGGGGCCATGCTTGTTCAGGACTTATCGTAGGTCATATACAGGAACAGCCATAAGGTGTCAGAATTCCCCCACTTTCAAAGTAAATTGCCCAGAAAACTGTTCAGCTTGTACAGTCAAATTGTGCTTTCATTTACAGAGGGTTCACAAGTTCCTGAAAAGTCATATGGTTGCCATATATATATATATATATGAATCCTTTAAGCAAATTTTAGCTTTAAAAAAGGTCTTGTCACACCAGGAATGAGAGACAGAAAATAAATTACAATGGATAGCTTCTTGTTATACAACAAAAGTGAGAATTTAACAAAGCAATTCCAAAGACTGCAAGTTTCAGAGACAGTTTTAGTGGAGAAGATCCAAAGGGATGTAAACCTGCACATTATTCCCTGTTTTCTTTTCCTATGCCATACTCTTGGAACCACATATATTGTACCTGGAACATGACCAGTGCCAATACAGGGATGTGAGGGAGAGGGGAGGTGTCCCCAGAGGCAGCAGTACTAGGATAGCATCAATTTCATGTTTGGAATAATCCCGTTTTAGCCTGGATCCTATCACAGAGATTATGTACTGGATGGTATTGCCTTTCCGAGGTTTGTGCTCTGGGAAGTGTGCTGTAACCTTTATGTCTCATTTTTGTACATCTTCCTAACCAAGGCTGTGGTATTCTAAGTGTCCTCTATGTATATTAATTTGCATTAGGATTCTCAGAGTTTGCCCTGTCCCTATAGAAGAATCCTAGAAAATTATAATCTTTCTATGGAATTGTATATGATAAATTCAAAATTCTAGTAGAGGATAGAATTCCCTAGAACATGAAAGAATAAATAGGAGTTTAAAATAGGTATTTTAAATAGGTATTTTAAATAGGAGTTTAAAATATCAATCAATTTTAAGAATTAAATGGATGCTTTTGTCTAAGGTTCACATATCACAGAGTACCTTTGTCAGCTCCTGATACCATAGCTATTTTGAGACATCTAGTTTAAGTGTCATTTGAGACGGCAAAATGAAATGCTTTCAAAATTATTGTGATCCAGTGTTAGTGGTATTGGGTTTATAAGCTCTTTGTAAACTACCCTTTATAAGCTAATAAATATTAGAGATAGTAACAGCATTTGATGTTGCAAAGAAGGCATTTTAATGAATGCCATGGACTTGGGGAAAGCAATTCTGATATCACTTACAGGTTAAAAAACTGTTTCATAAATTTTCATAAAGTCTAAATACCACATGATTTCCTAATTTACAAAGCTGAAACTACTCTGGTATTTTATCCCATATTAAATGCGTTAAGAACTGACTAAGAAGAGATCACAGAAGTAGGTGTGGGTGGGGAAACATCATGATCTGCCAAGACCAGCAGAGCACCTCTCTGAATATTTTCATTGTTGAACTGGAAATAATTATAACATTTTTATGATAAATATTATGGATGACAAAAATAAATGGTTTGGTAATGAGAAAGATGAAGCAGTTACGCAGAATAATTGGACCATTTAGTGAGCTGTGCTAATACAAAATGTTTTCTTACTGCCCAGTGTAATTTTTTTTTTTCTGGAAAGAAGAAAACTGGTTATGAAAAGGGGCTTTCTTTGGTTATAAGCTACTTTCTGAACAATACTTAAAAATTCAACAAGAATATTTGGTGTAACACTTTGACAGAGGAGACTCAAGTGATGCTAAATGTATAAGCAGGGGAGAACTTAGTTGTAGCAGGGAGGACATTTGGTATCAGTATTGGTGACATCCCTATTCAATAGTCAAATTGTAGTCTAATCAAATAGTTAGCTTTTAGGTTACATGGACATTGTTTATCTTAGGGATTAGATGAACGAAGGATGACAAATCCCAGGAAGGCTCTGGTGAAAAATGAAACAAGACATTATTCAACCTCTGTAGGGAGTTAACTGGGCATGACCTTGCGGAAGAAACATGCTAAGTCGGCGGAATAAGGGAGTACCAAGATAAGAACTAAGAGAACAGAAAAAGAAACAACTACTTGAACTATGGGTGAACTATTCTAATTAGCATAGCAAAAAACCCACCCCCGGGCAGGAAAGCCCCCTACCCAACAAAGCCCCTTGCCCACTGAATATGCGCAATAAAAAGAAAGGACACTGTGACTTTAAGTGAAAGACAGGCATACAAGAACCAATAGAAGTAAGGGTGACTAAATGTAAATGTAAAAAGTACTGGTAACTGTTGCTCGGAATGTATAAAATGCTTACCCTGTGTTTACTGAGGTGTGCTAGCTTTGTGGAGTTACCACCTAGCGCCCATCTCTGCGCAGCCATGAAAGAAACAAATATCTCGGCTGTGTGTGTGAGATTGCCTTATTGCACACCGGGTAATGAATCCCAGTTGAGGGACAACAACCGGACCCTGGGGAGGTGGCAGGGGGACCCTGGACAGGTAGAGGGGGGTTCCCTGGGGAGGAAGGGGGCCCCCACATGCTGTGACTGTGGGGACTGCCCCCAGAAGGAGAGCATGGTGCAAGACTTTAGGGGGAACGAGGGCCAGCAAGACCCCGAGGTGACGGCGCCGGCTCTTCCCAGCATCTCCCCAGGCACCCACCATGCTGAGGAGGGTGGGTGGGTGTGGAAGGATTTTTATTAAATAATAGATATTCTGTGAACATTCCAAGCACTGAAGATTTGTTGGTAATAGTATAAGGCAAGCTAAAGAGCAGTTGTAGTTTCCGAGTCCCTGAGGTGATAGTGGAGTGGGGAAAAACAGATTGAGGAATGTGGTTATCAGCAGATTATATAACGGAATGCAGGTGCAGGAAGCGTTCGCATGGACACGTGCTCTTGACCAATCTGTGTCTGTTGGGATTCGTATGCTTGCTGATGCTAACCAATAGAGGATTTATAATTGTGCATATTAATGTGCCTGGTTTATAAAAGTAGTATAATATTTTGAAATAAACGGGGAATGATCATACTCTTATTGAGATTCATCATTCCTCCGGGTACGCGCTCCCACTCCGACCCTGGTCTCTCCGACAGGTGGTAGCAGAGGATGGTTAAACATGCTGGGCTTGTAGCCCAGGGGTCTGGTAGCAGAGACTACAATTCTTCGAGACTGCGGTAAGCGCAGCGAGAGAAGGGGAGTGGGAAACAAGCGCCTGGGAGTTGTACTATTCTAGTGTCCAAAAGGATAGAATAGATAACGGTGCAGTCTGTCCAACTGCCTCCCAGAGGGTGAGCTGCTATCATGGAACGTGAGGCAGCTGCTACGTTGCTCGCTGGTTTACTCTCTAAGAGAGGGATCAAGACAACGGTGAAACAGCTTATTAAGCTAATTGAGTTAGGACAATGTTTGGGACTTTTTAAGGACACTCACACGTGGTTTTCTGTGCCTGAATGGCGGGAGCTGGATGAACTAATGTTGCAGAAGCTTATTGAACGTGATGAAAAATTGCAGAAGGAGATTGACTCTCAAAAATTGGAGAAGGAGATTGAGTCTGTGATAGACTTGTGGGGAGACGTACTAGACACTTTAAAAGCTATGAAAGCTGAACGGGAGGTGGCGTGTGCAGCTGTTCAGATGCTGGCTCCGGACCCCATACCAGAAAAGTCTCAGAGCATGGAATCCAAGGCGGGACTGATTGCGCGATTTTTTGGGCTGTCTGCTGTGAAGGGTATGATGGGGTCCACCTGTAAGACTGTTGCCGAATTGCGTGATAGAGTTGAGCAGGATCTAAAGGCACCCGACAGTCTATGTTCGCCATCTTCCCTGACAATATCATCTACGCCACAGCAGCCGGAAGTTGCCGGGGCTGTAGCACAGCAGCAGTGTGAGGCAAAAGCGGAAGAGCAACCGCCGGGCATGAAGGGGGAGGAGTGGCCGGCTCCACCCACCCCCCCGATTCAAGGCGGGGAAACGTGCCGCCCTCCTCCCACCACCCCTCCTCTTCACCCCCCCTTGCCACTCTTCAATGATTTCTCCGGCGCTGCCACACCGCCATCTAGCGGAAGAGGGAAACATTCCACAGAAAGTATTAATCAGCTGTTAAAAGATGTTATACAACAACTAAAGGAATTAACTACACAGACTCAGCAAAAAAGAGAACCTTGGTCAACCGCCGGTTCGAGAGACAACTTGTCACCCTGTTTCTCTGGACCTACCGCAGTTACCCATCCCGGCCGATGGAGAGGAATTGTTCGAGATGCCATTTTGGAAGGACAGTGGGGGGTGGCATCCAACATTGGCCCCATGGCTCTTCCGGTGGTACAGGACAACGGTCGAGGAAAATGGGAACCGCATGATTGGAAGATTCTACAACAAGCCAAAAATACTATATCGCAGTATGGTGTTAAATCGGAAGCCTCACAACAGATCGTAATTTGGATTTTTTCTGCTGATTTGATGTGTCCTTATGATTGTCAAAGTCTGATGAGGCTTCTGTTGACACCTACACAGTTTTTGTTATGGGGATCGTCATGGTCTCAGAGGGCAGTGAATGCTGCTGCCCAGCATCAACAACGAGGGGATCCATTATATGGGGTCACAGCAGAAATGCTCATTGGTGGGGGGCGTTATGCGGATATAAATGTCCAACTAACTTTTCCTGTCAATATGTTACAGTTATCTTCTAAGCTTGCTTTAGATGCGTTTCTTTCCTTACCAGGATCGGAAGGCCCTTCTTTTAGCTCGGTGACGCAAGGTGCAACTGAGAAATATAGCAACTTTATTGATAGGCTTTGGAATGCAATAATGAACCACCTGGATTTGGGAGAGGACAATAAAGAACAAATGTTTAGAATTTTGGCCTTTGATAACGCCAATAAAACTACCAAGGCCATTCTAGCCAGTCTGCCCAAAGGGGCAGGAGTGGAAGAAATGCTGGTGGAAAGAGCAGGGGTTCAAAAACAAAATGAGTCGATGGCAGCAGCGGTGCAAAGTGCTGTCCAAGAACTAGTACAACCATTGGCAGCTGTTGTTAGGCAAAAACATTCTCCAGGAATAGTCCAACCCTTTAAAGGCATCTGCTTTCGTTGTGGGGAACAGGGGCATAGCAGGCGAAATTGTCGTGCTCCCGTATGGTGTGATAAGTGTCAAAAAATACCCATGCTACTAAGGTCTGTTCGGGAAACTTCAAATTGAGCGCGGGGAGAGGCCGCGCACAAACACAAATGCCCCCTCAAAAAGACAGCAGCAATCAGGGTTTTTACAAAAACACTCGGCTACCACCAAAGGAAGTTTGGGGGTTGACCTGGAAACAACAATAGATTTCACTTTAACCAATACAGAAGTGTGCAAAATTCCTAGCAATGCAGTAGGGCCTTTAGTAGCTGATAGTAATAGGATAGGTGGAATCCTTTTAGGACGATCTTCTGCAGGAATAAAAGGATTGATTGTAATTCCTGGAGTCATTGATGCAGACTATACCGGTCGAATTTATATTATGGCCTATACCATAAGTCCTCCTCTCTTCATCCCAAAAGGCAGTCAGATAGCCCAGATATTAGCTTTTAAAAATCCTTTAAGTCAGTCAAACCAAGATTGGGAAGAACGTGGGTGTAAAGGATTTGGTTCTACTGGGCCTGCTGTATGTTTCACTACAAAATTAGACCATCGTCCACTCAAAACTGTGACTTTGAGTCAGGAGAACCTTTCAATAAGAATAAATGCAATGTTGGACACTGGGGCCGACATAACTATTATAAATCGAGCAAATTGGCCATTGCAGTGGGAAATAGAAACCCCAAAGGCATTAATTGCAGGAGTGGGAGGGAACTCGGCCCCATATATAAGTAGTAAACCGGTTCAAGTGAGTTTCCCAGAAGGCCAGAGGGCAACACTGAAGGTCCATGTTTTGTCGCTCCCTGGAGGATTGGAAGCATTAATTGGACTGATGTTCTCGGTCAGATCGGGGCAATGCTGACTACAAAGCATTTTTAGTCATGGGCACTGGGGAGCAATCGCCCAACCCACCGTTAATATGGATCTCCAATGACCCTGTTTGGGTTGACCAGTGGCCCATGACTAAAGAGCGATTGCAAATAACTAAACAACTGGTATTCGAACAACTTATAGAGGGGCATATCAAACCATCTGTGAGTCCATGGAATACTCCTATTTTTGTCATCCCTAAGAAAAGTGGGAGGTGGCGTTTACTACATGATTTGAGGAAAATAAATGATCAAATGTTGCCTATGGGAGCCTTACAACCTGGAATGCCATCACCTAATATGTTACCTGAAAATTGGCACATACTTATAGTTGATTTAAAGGACTGCTTTTTTACAATCCCACTGCACCCTCAGGACACTCAGAGATTTGCCTTTTCCATACCCTCGATAAATAAAGCAGCACCAGCAGAACGGTATGAGTGGGTGGTACTTCCACAAGGGATGAAAAACTCTCCTACATTGTGTCAATTATGTGTCGCCTGGGCGCTGCAACCAATAAGAGAAAAATGGCCTGAAACTATCATCTATCATTATATGGATGGTATTTTGTGTTGTCAACAAATTCCTTTTGAAGTGCATCTTATACAACAATTAACAACCATGCTAGCAGACAAGGGACTGTAACACCAGAAAAGATCCAGAGGTCTCCACCTTGGAAATACCTAGGGTGGACTATTGAACAGGCAAAAATTCGTCCTCAAAAAATAGCATTAAAAACTCCACTTAAAACATTGGCTGATGTGCAAACGGTCTTAGGCGACATCCAATGGGTTCGCAATTGCGCTGGCATTACCAATGCAGACATTAAACCACTAATTGAATTACTGCGTGGCACTCAGCCTGCAGCTGAAATTCATATAACAGATAAACATCACGTAGCTTTACAGCACATTATAAACAAACTTACTATAGCCTGGACCACAAGAAGAATCCTTGAACTGCCACTTTCTTTGCTTATCTGTAACACCGAAGAATCACCTTTTGCCGTTATATGTCAATGGCAAAACAAGAAGGGGGAGATGAAGGGACAACAGGGAATGAACTCCGTGACTGCCATTGACAACAAGAATAATGATAACTTGCCAAATTCCTCCTTTTTTCAAATTTTGGAATGGGTTTTCTTACGGGTACAACCACGTTTCAGTATACAAACTCGTCCTGAAGCCGTAGGGGAATTAATCCGAAAAGGGAGAATGCGAATTATAGAGCTGACAGGACAGGAACCAGCAGACATCAGTATTCCTGTTAATGCTGTAGATTTAGAATGGTGGATATGCCACGTGCTGACCATTCAAGAATCTCTGTTAGGATTTAGTGGAAAGGTGCACTCTCAGCAACCTCAAGGGAAATTGTGGCAAATTCTAAAACGAAATCAGTGGCTAGAAAAACCTAAAGTGGTTGATAGCCCGATTCTCGAGGGGGTGACGGTATATACAGATGCGGGAAAACGTTCTAGACAAGCTGCATGCATATGGTGGGAAACAGATCAATGGTGTAAAAAGATTTTGCAAGGGCAAGCTGGAGATACCTTACAGACTTTAGAATTAATGGCGGTGGTATGGGCATTAGGGAACTGGCCTGATCATCCTTTGAATGTGGTGACTGATTCTCTATATGTAGCTGGGCTTATACCAAGAATTCAAGACGCACTGATTAGGGAAACAAATAATCCTCAGCTAGGGAAACTGTTTATTCAATTAAGATCGACCATCTCTCAGCGAGCGGCTCCGTGTTGTGTTATTCATATCCGTAGCCATCAATGGGAGTTGGGTTTAGGACAAGGTAATCAGATAGAGGACAATCTTGTCAGTCCAGCGTGTCGTGTACCACCTGTAGATAAATTTTTGCAAGCTAGGCAGGGTCATGAAATATTTCATCAAAACTCAAAGGGTTTAAGAAGGCAATATGGGTTATCAGAAAATGAAGCTCGCTCTATTATACAGGCCTGTCCCAAATGTGGAAATCATGGACCTGGAATAGGGCTGGGCGTTAATCCAAAAGGTCTCAAGGCTTTAGAGCTCTGGCAGACTGATGTAACTCATATCGCTGAATTTGGGCAGCTCAAATATGTACATGTCACCATAGATACCTTCTCTAAAGTAATATGGGCCACGGCTTTATCGGGTGAGAAGGCTCATCATGTGTGTAAGCACCTCCTTGCTTGCTTTGCAGTGTTGGGTGTGCCAGAACAACTGAAAACAGACAATGGCCCTGCTTACACCAGTCAGAAGTTGAGAACTTTTCTGATGAGATGGGGGGTCAAGCATATTACAGGCATCCCAAACTCACCGACAGGGCAAAGCCTAGTAGAACATACGCATCAGGTATTGAAGGACTATCTAGCAAAAGGAGGGAGAAAAGGACCCGCAGATGAGACTGCATAAAGTCCTATTTACTCTAAATTATTTGTGTCTGATGGGAGACAGAGAAGAGCCATCGATTATAATACATCACCAAAACCTTAAGTTTAACTCTCATACAACTCTTGCGAAATTAAAAGTAATGTATCGAGACCCAATCACTGGCATGTGGCTGGGCCGAGTTTCGGTAATATTTAATGGGAGGGGATACATGTGTGTTTCCACAGATAAGGGACCAATATGGGTGCCTAGCCGAGCGGTGAAGTCTGCACTGTCACAAGAAGAGGAAGTCGTATCAAAGGAATTGTAACGACTGAGACTGTATGTTGTTATGAACTCTCCTTATGAAATAGAAAAAAGCAAAATCAGATGCAAAGACTGTCACCGATATCTTTGTATTAGAAGTGTTAAGTTTGTATAAAATCTATAAAAGAAAATAGGTTTAGTAAGTTAAGATTAATATTTGTCTGGCTAAGTGGTAAGATTGTGTTAAGTAAGTTAAGATTAATATTTGTAAATTTGTATACAAAGATAGGTTAAGTAAGTTAAGATTAATATTTGTAAGTTTGTATTCAAAGATAGGTTTAGTAAGTTAAGATAATATTTGTAAGTTTGTATAAAAGAAGATAGATTTAGTAAGTTAAGGTTAATATTTGTCTGGCTAAAAAAGAAATAGGTCTTTGTATTAGAAGTGTTAAGTTTGTCTTTATATTAGAAGTGTTAAGATTAATATTTGTAAGCTTACACATAGTTGAAAAACTGTTGTTTTGAAGATGATTCTATTTAATTTTCTGAATGTTACCAAACTTTCTGTTTCTTTTTTTGTGGAAAGTATTCAGGCTTGGATTGTTCAAAAACAAAAAGGGGAATTTGTGGAAGGATTTTTATTAAATAATAGATATTCTGTGAACATTCCAAGCACTGAAGATTTGTTGGTAATAGTATAAGGCAAGCTAAAGAGCAGTTGTAGTTTCCGAGTCCCTGAGGTGATAGTGGAGTGGGGAAAAACAGATTGAGGAATGTGGTTATCAGCGGATTATATAACGGAATGCAGGTGCAGGAAGCGTTCGCATGGACACGTGCTCTTGACCAATCTGTGTCTGTTGGGATTCGTATGCTTGCTGATGCTAACCAATAGAGGATTTATAAGTGTGCATATTAATGTGCCTGGTTTACAAAAGTAGTATAATATTTTGAAATAAACGGGGAATGATCATACTCATATTGAGATTCATCATTCCTCCGGGAACGCGCTCCCACTCCGACCCTGGTCTCTCCGACAGGTGGGGGATGTGTCTCAGGGCTGGGGGTGACCCTGGGGACGTTTGGGGACAGGGGTGTTTCTCGGGAGGCTGGGGACACTATGTGAGGGTTGAGACTGGGAGGGATGACCCTGGGGAGGTGGGGGGCACTGCAGGGAGAAGGGATCCCACCCCCCACTACCCGCAACTGCACCAGGGAGCACCCGGAACCCCGACCTGCTGGGGCACCAGGATGGGGACGATGGAGACTCACCCATGGACACTGCACAGGTAATAAAATAGTTCATGCTGCACCCTGTTGTAGGGTCTCCAGGGTATCCTAGGGGCTGAGCCCCCACCACTGCCAGCTCTTCCTGGGGCTGCCGGGCTCCCCTGGCCCCAGCCGGCGGGAGCTGTGTCCTCCCGGCCGCTGGCCATGAAACGGCAGCACCATCCCCGCAGAGACAGGCCTGGGGACAGGGGGCTGGGGGACGCCTGCGCCCCGCCGGGGTCTGCAGGACTCGGGCAGGGGCGACCTGGCGTCCTGGAGCTCGGTGGCAGCAGCGAGCGCGGCAAAGCGCGCCACCGCGCATGCGCGACGCTCGAGCTGCAGTACCGAATCTTGGTCGCTCGGCGGCAGCAGCGAGCGCGGAAAAGCGCGCCACCGCGCATGCGCGGCTCCGAGCTGCAGTACCGCATTCTGGTCGCCGGGTGGCAGCAGCGAGTCCGGCAAAGCGCGCCACCGCACATGCGCGGCGCCCGAGCGGCAGTACCGACTTCCGGTCGCCGGGCGGCCCCAGGGGCTGCTGCATTTGCACGTGGCATTAGGCTTTCGGGAGTGACAGCAGCTAGTCAACAGCTGCTGGAGAGAGATTTGGGAGGAAAAAAAGGCAACATTGATGACATCCTGAAGGCAGAAGAGAAGAGACGGAAAGCTGCTTTGTGCTAGTTGGGGCAGCTATGTTTATCAGGAAACAGCGCGTTGGAGCAGACCAGATGCCAGTGGCTGATCTGCAAATGAGTGATACTCTGGTGATCCTTGAGCTTTGTTGTGTTGTTTGCACCTTCTCCTAATCCTGCATACACACAAGGCTTCCTGCACAGGGCTTGTCACTTAGATCAGAGACACTGCACGATGTTACTTACCACCCTGCCCTCCAGCGTGCAAAGTGATTAGACATGAAGCAGGGAAAGCAAAGAGGTACTTTGGTATATTAGCTGTCCTCAGCAGATGACCGTAGAGCCCGGGAGGTTCCCTCCTTGCTCTGTACAGGAGTGTACCTCTGCACTCCTTGCCGCTCTCGCCAGCAAGCATCACAGTTGCACTTTGCTGCCTGCAACACACCATACTGAGCAGGCTGGATGAGCTGTTCTGCCATGTGTCAGGTGAGCAGCTTGGCTCCTTTGGCTGCCTAATTTGCCTCCTTAAAACAATCACTTCAACACTCTGTTTCAGACCCCTCTAAGTATCTTCTGGCCTGCAAGCCATTTTCTGCTACCAACACAGCTGAAATACAGTGCCTGTAGAAATCTAGCTGCCATCTTGCTTTGATGTCAAAAGACTTTTGTAACTTGAACCCCTGATTGCTTTGGCACCAAGACTGCAAGGCAAGAAATACGACTTTACTTCAACAAGCAAGCCAAATAGGTGTGCGCAGTGATAGATAGCTGCCTGTGACTGACATCTTTTTCTGCTAAAACCAGAGCACGGTTCCCTTGTGAAGAGCCATTGGCAGTGCAGAACATACCTCAGCTTTCCCTGGACTGGGTCCCCAGAGAACAGCGTCTTAGTTCAACTGGAGTGTGCAGCAGCCGGCTGTTGTCCCAGCTCCTTGACCTTGAGAAAGTGGCTGCCTGTATCAATGGCAGAACTGCTGCTGCCCAAAGGGTGAAGGAATGACTTGGTGTCAAGCTCTGCAGGCTGCCTGTGTCCCGTGCAGAGCTAATGACCTTGGCAGCCTATACACAGGGCAAAGCTAACAACCTGAGAAGGATTCACAGGGTGTAGCAGTTTCTGCAGCAACCGTACTTTCCAGCCTACCTGGACAGAGTAAGAGGGGAGAGACAGGGGTCTGCTGGGTGCCTCAAGAGGCAGAATTGCTGTAGATTGTGCCGTGGCTGTTTCGCTCTCTGGCAGAGTTACTTCCCAGAGGTTGGGAGACAGGTATGTTTGCACGGCCTGAGTACTGCTGCTTACAGAGCAAAAGCCACTGTAAAGCAGCAATGAAGAACAAGGATGGCCCATCAAGATGGTAGGAATAATATGGAGAGACTAAAGCATTAACCAGGCAGGGCTTGCAACTAACCTTGTGTCATGGTTTAACCTCAGTCGGCAACTAAGCACCACACAACCCCTCACTCACTCCCCCACCACAGTGGGATGGGGGAGAGAATCGGAAGGGTAAAAGTGAGAAAACTCATAGGTTGAGATAAAAACAGTTCAACAACCAACAACCACTTGTAAGGAAAAGAGGAAAACAAAAATCACAAAGAGAAATAAAACCCAAGAAAGACAAGTGATACAAATGAAAACAATTGCTCACCACCAACCAACTGACGTCCAGCCAGTCCCCGAGCAGTGCCCCCCCCCCCCGCAGACCTCCCCCTTAATTTTATTACTAAGCATGTTGTCATATGGTATGGAATATCCCTTTGGTCAGGTCAGTTGGGGTCAGCTGTCCCAGCTGTGTCCCCTCCCAACTTCCTGTGCTCCCCCAGCCTGCTCGCTGGCAGGGTGGTCTGAGGAGTGGGACAGCCCTTGGCGCTGTGCAAGCACTGCTCAGCAATAGCCAACGCACCCCTGTGTTACCAACAGTTTACAGTACAAATCCAAAACGTAGGAGGAGGGAGAGTGGGGTGGGAGTGTGGCACAGGGAAGTAGGGGGGGTGGTGGTGCAGGCAGCGCCCCAGGGGTCCAGAGGCAGAGGGGTTACGGGGGGGTCGTGCCGAACATGGGGAGGTGGAGCAGTGGGGGAGGGGAAGGGGACTGGGAGCACGAGATAGGAGGGCAGGGGATGTGGGAGACGTGTAACGGGAAAAAACTCACACAGGGAAAACCTCGCTTAGGGGGACATTTCATGGAAAGCATTTGGGAGGGCGGAGAGACACAGAGGGGGGCAGGGGGAAGCAGACAAACACGAAGCGGGGGCAGACACGGACAAACAGGGGGTATGTGTGCATAGAAAGGTGCATGGAGGGACATGTGTGGGGATGACCTACACCAGGGGGTCCCCCTGGGATAATCCGCAAGAGATAATCCACTGCAGATAACTGACCCACACCGGATAATCCACTCCAGATAACCCCCAGCAATGCCCCTAAAACTACCAGCGTTTCACCCCAAATTATCCCCAAATTGGGTTTTATTGGTTTTGTTTTGATGGTGTCCTGGTTCCAGCTGGGACAGAGTTAACTTTCTTCCCAGTAGCTTGGGGAGTGTGCTGAGTTTTGGGTTTGGTATGAGAGGAGCGCTGATGGCCCATTGATGCTTTGGTTGTTGCTGGGTGGTGCTTGCACCGGGGAGACTTTTGGTTTCTCTTTTCGGCCTCCCATGCCCTGCCACTTGCAGAGGAAGCTATGAGGGGGGGAGCACAGCTGGGGTGGTTGACCCAGCTGGCCAATGGGGTATTCTATACCATGTGACATCATGCTCAGTATAAAAACCAGGGGTGTGGGGGGGCTCGCTCCCCGTTCATGACACGTGGTCACTGAGCAGTTGCATTGTGCATTGCCTGCTTTGTATATTCTGTTATTGTTGTTGTTCTCAGTGTTATTATTACTGTTCTACTTTGTTTTATTTCCATTATGAAACTATTTTTATCTCAACCTGGGAGTTTTCCTACTTGTGCCCTCCGGATTCTCTCCCCCATCCCACCGGAGGAGGGGGGTGAGCGAGCGGCTGCGTGGCGTTTATTTGCTGGCTGAGGTTAAACCACAACAATCCTTTTTGGCGCCCAACGTGGGGCAGCAAAGGGTTGAGATAACAACAGATTAACTAGAGCGTATTAAGGAATTTATATCTGTTAACATATTAATTTGTTCTGCAACACGCTCTTATTTTTACTGTACCTGTTAAAGATTGGTGTTGGGTTTTGTAGTCTGCTGTGCTCTGCCGTGATTAATGATGTTTTGTCTCCTGGGAGATTTGTTACTAAAACGCTGGCATTGGGGGTTATTTGGTATTTGGGATTTGTAATGAAACCATTACTGTATTTCGGTTATGTCCTGGTTTCGGCTGGGATAGGGTTAAATTTCTTCCTAGTGCTGTGTTTTGGATTTAGTATGAGGAGAATGTTGATAACACACTGATGTTTTCAGTTGTTGCTAAGTGCCCTCCTAGTCCAAGGACAGCTCCCATGCTTACTGACTGAGCTAGGTACACGAGATGGGAGGGAACATAATCAGGACAGCCAGCCCAGCTGGCTAATGGGGTATTCCATACCATGTGACGTCATGCTCAGTGTATGAATGGTAGGCATGATCCAGGAAGTACCGATCGCTACTTGGTTATCGGTCAGCGCGGGTGGTGAGCAATTGCATTGTACATCACTCATTTTGTATATTTTATCATTATCATTATTATTTTCCCTTTTTCTGTTCTATTAAACTGTGTTTATCTCAACCGACGAGTTTTTCTCACTCTTACCCTTCCGATTCTCTCCCCGTCCCGCTGAGGCAGGAGGGGGAGTGAGTGAGCGGCTGCGTGGTATTTGGCTGCCTACCAGGTTAAACCACGACAGGTTACCACCTCATGGAGACCATTACCAATTATACCTCTTCCTCTGAGAGGGTTTTTATGGAGGAAATAGAGAATGGCACCCTCACTACCTTCCTCTATGATGTCGTCTCCTTCGTTAAAATAACTTGTCAGTACCTTGAACATCCCTGGGTAGCTAAGACACATCTGTTGGTACTCCTTGGGAATATTGTTTTGGTTTCATCCAAGCTTAATAAGCAATTCAAGAATGTCATCCAGAGATCTGCCCCAAGGCTGGATAGTTATGAGTGGCAGGGTGAGTGGGATAGCATGGGCAGATGCCTAGGATGGTGGGCACCCCCAGTGTTTTGGAACTTCACTCCTGAGCAAGTGCAGAATCCTGAAAAAGTAGTAGAATATTTGGAAAAAGTATGCTGTCACCCTGGCAATTCTAGGGAGACACAAATCACTCTAGGGAGACACAAATCACTGCCCACGCCTACCGAGCCCTATTTAACACCACTCAGAACCCTCAAGGGGAAGAGAAGGTCTCTGCATCTGATGACAAAGCAACAGGCCCTGTGGCTACCCCACCCCCCACAGCAGGCACGGCGGCTACTCCGCCCCCTGCGACAGAGAACCAACCCGTGCCAGTATCAGTTGCCCCTATACAAAAAAGAAAATACACAAGGAAATCAGCTCGTTCAGTAAGGGATGAAAATGAACCAAGGCCATTATGAGAACAGGAGGAGGAAGAGGCATTATCCATAAACGAGATGGTAACCACCCGATCCCTATCCCTGAGTAAGCTACAAGATACACAAAAAGATTTCAGTCATCGTCCAGGCGAGCACATTGTCACCTGGCTGCTCCGATGCTGGGATAATGGGGCCAGCAGCCTGGAATTAGAGGGTAGGGAAGCCAAGCAGCTGGGATCCCTTTCTAGGGAAGGGGGCATTGACAAAACAATTGGACAAGGGGCACAAGCCCTCAGCCTCTGGAGGCGACTCCTGTCAGGTGTGAAGGAAAGGTATCCCTTCAAGGAAGATGTTATATGTCACCTAGGCAAGTGGACCGCCATGGAGAAAGGTATCCAGTACCTGAGGGAATTAGCCATGCTGGAGTTGATTTATGATGACCCGAACAATGAGCAGTTATCCAAAGATCCAGATGAAGTCAAATGCACCCGACCCATGTGGCGGAAGTTTGTACGGAGCGCACCAGCGCCACATGCAAACTCATTGGCAGTAATGACCTGGAAAGATGGAGAGGAACAAACAGTGGATGAACTGTCTGGCCAACTCTAGCAGTATGAAGAAAGTCTCTCTTCCTCCCTACAGGCCTGTGTCTCTGCTGTGGAGAAACTGTCTCGGGAGGTCCAGCAACTCAAAGAGGGTATGTCCTACTCCCCACCTGCACGGGCCAGTGTCTCAGCCATCAGGAGCAAGCGTCCCTCTGCACAAGAGAGAAGGTGTAGTGGGTACACACCCCAGGGCACCCTGTGCTTTTACCTGCGTGACCACGGAGAGGACATGAGGAAGTGGGATGGAAAATCTACCCCGACCCTAGAGGCACGGGTACGTGAGTTGCAAGGAAAAACAATCACAAAAGGGGGTTCTTCCGGGAAAAGTGCTACTCCAGTCTCCAGTGAGCAGCTCCCCAGACAGAGTAGAAGGCCTCATTCCACTTCCTCATCAAGTGACCTTAATAAAGGGACTTCTGATTTGTACTTACAGGAAGTGGATAGCGAATATGATGACCAGGACTAGAGGGACCCTGCCTCCAGCCAGGTGGAGGAAAGGGACAACCGGGTTTACTGGACTCTGTGAGTTTGATGGCCTGGCACATCAGATCCACAGGAGTATAAGGCTCTCGTAGCGAGCATCAGCGTACCCTGATGCCATCAAGCTATTAAGGGGCAGAACCCATTTGTATTTCAGGAGCGACAGGGGGATCCCAAGAGTTAACTGTATTGGAGGCTGAAGTGAGCCTAACTGGGAATGAGTGGCAGAAGCACCCCATTGTGACTGGCCCAGAGGCTCCGTGCATCCTTGGCATAGACTACCTCAGGAGAGGGTATGTCAAGGACCCAAAAGGGTCTTTTGGTATAGCTGCCCTGGAGATGGAGGAAATTAAACAGCTGTTCACTTCACCTGGTCTCTCAGAGGATCTTTCTCTTGTGGGTCACTGAAGGTCAAAGAACAACAGGTGCCGATCGCCACCACAAGGGTGCACCGGCGGCAATATTGCCACAACCGAGACTCCCTCATCCCCATCCATGAGCTGATTCGTCGACTGGAGAGCCAAGGAGTCATCAGCAAGACTTGCTCACCCTTTAACAGTCCCATATGGCCAGTGCGAAAGTCCAATGGAGAGTGGAGACTAACAGTAGACTATCGTGGCCTGAACGAAGTCACGCCGCCACTGAGTGCTGCCGTGCTGGACATGCTAGAACTTCAATACGAACTGGAGTCAAAGGCAGCCAAGTGGTACGCCACCATTGACATTGCTAATGCCTTCTTCTCAATCCCTTTGGCGGCAGTGCAGGCCACAGTTTACTTTCACTTGGAGGGGCGTCCAGTACACCTGGAAGCAACTGCCCCAGGGGTGGAAACACAGCCCTACCATTTGCCATGGACTGATCCACACCGCACTGGAACAGGGTGAGGCTCCGGAACATCTGCAATACATTGATGACATCATCATGTGGGGCAACACAGCAGAGGAAGTTTTTGAGAAAGGGGAGAGAATAGTCCAAATCCTTCTGAAGGCTGGCTTTGCCATAAAACAAAGTAAGGTCAAGGGACTGGCACAGGAGATCCAGTTTTTAGGAATAAAATGGCAAGATGGACGTCATCAGATCCCAACGGACGTGATCAATAAAATAGCAGTCGTGTCTCTACCAACTAGCAAAAAGGAAACACAAGGTTTCTTAGGCGTTGTGGGCTTTTGGCGAATGCATATCCCAAATTACAATCAAATCGTAAGCCCTCTCTATCACGTGACCAGGAAGAAGAACGACTTCAAATGAGGCGCTGAGCAATGTATCACGTGACCAGGAAGAAGAACGACTTCAAATGAGGCGCTGAGCAATGACAAGCCTTTCAACAAATTAAACAGGAGATAGTTCATGCAGTAGCCCTTGGGCCAGTTCGGGCAGGACAAGATGTAAAAAATGTGCTCTACATCGCAGCCGGGGAGAAAGGCCCTACCTGGAGCCTCTGGCAGAAAGCACCAGGGGAGACTCAAGGTCGACCCCTGGGTTTTGGAGTAAGGGATACCGAGGATCCGAGGCCCGCTACACTCCAACTGAGAAAGAGATATTGGGAGCACATGAAGGGGTCCGAGCTGCTTCGGAAGTGGTCGGTACTGAAGCACAGCTCCTCCTGGCACCCCGACTGCTGGTGCTGGGCTGGATGTTCAAAGGGAGGGTCCCCTCTACACATCATGCAACTGATGCTACGTGGAGTAAGTGGGTTGCTCTGATCACACAACGGGCACGAACAGGAAACCCCAATCGCCCAGGAATCTTGGAGGTGATCATGAACTGGCCAGAAGGCAAAGATTTCGCAATATCCCCAGAGGGGGAGGTGACACGTGCTGAAGAGGCCCCACTGTAACACAAACTACCAGAAAATGAGACGCAATATGCCCTGTTCACTGATGGGTCCTGTCGTCTTTTGGGAAAGCATCAGAGGTGGAAGGCTGCTGTATCGAGTCCTATACACCAAGTTGCAGAAACTGCTGAAGGAGAAAGTAAATCGAGTCAGTTTGCAGAAGTAAAAGCCATCCAGCTGGCCTTGGACATTGCCAAACGAGAAAAGTGGCCTCATGGATGGTGTCAAATGCCCTGTGGGGGTGGTTGCAGCAGTGGAAGCAGAACAACTGGCAGCGCAGAGGTG
The DNA here is from genome assembly GCA_023333565.1 of Puffinus mauretanicus. Lineage (NCBI taxonomy): Eukaryota > Metazoa > Chordata > Aves > Procellariiformes > Procellariidae > Puffinus > Puffinus mauretanicus. The sequence goes on along the minus strand of JAJKFH010003077.1, from coordinate 85,868 downwards.
AACCCATCTGGGCTGCCGCGTTGTGGCAAGATATTGCTGCCCGGTAGAGAATCTGGTTGTAAAAGTACGTCACATAGGTGCTCACGTACCCAAGAGTCGGGCCACTGAAGAAATCAAAACAACCAGCAGGTGGACCAAGCTGCTAAGTTTGAAGTAGCTCAGGTGGATCCGGACTGGCAACATAAAGGTGAATTATTTATAGCTCGGTGGGCCCATGACACCTCAGGCCACCAAGGAAGAGACGCAACATATAGATGGACTCATGGTCAGGGGTGGATTTGACCATGGACACTATTGCACATGCGCTGCAATCAAGCAAGCCAAGCGAGTAAAGCCTCTTTGGTATGGAGGACGATGGCTGAAATATAAATATGGGGAGTCTTGGCGGATTGATTATATCACACTCCCACAAACCTGACACAGCAAGCACCATGTGCTCACTGTGGTGGAAGCAACCACAGAATAGCTGGAAACATACCCTGTGCCCCATGCCATCTCAGGAACACCATCCTGGGCCTTGAAAAGCAAGTCCTGTGGCGACATGGCATCCCAGAAAGAATTGAGTCAAACGGGACTCATTTCCGAAACACCCTCATAGACACATGGGCCAAAGAGCATGGCATTGAGTGGGTCTATCACATCCCCTACCATGCACCAGCCTCCGGGAAAATTGAACGATACAACGGACTGCTAAAGACTAACCAGAGAGCAATGGGTGGTGGGGCATTCAAGCATTGGGACACACATTTAGCAAAAGCCACCTGGTTAGTCAACACTAGGGGGTCTGTCACTCAAGCTGGCTCTGCCCAATCAAAACCCTTAAATACTGTAGATGGAGATAAAGTCCCTGTCGTGCACGTAAGACATATGCTGGGGAAGACAGTCTGGGTTACTCCTGCCGCTGGCAAGGGAAAACCCATTCGTGGGATTGCTTTTGCTCAAAGACCTGGGTGGGTAATTCGGGAGGATGGGGAAGTCCAGTGTGTACCTCAAGGGGATTTGATTTTGGGTGAAAATAGCCAATGAACTGAACTGTAGATTGTTAATTACTATATAATACTGTATGTCATCACTTCTATGGTTACCATATGCCATATTAACAGTATTACAGTAAGAATCACCCAGATTAAAGAAGAATGACCTCGGAAAACCGAGCAAAGTGCAATGATGATAGAACCGGATGAGCGCAGTGATAATGGAACCAGAACTGGCCTCAGCATGCAATAGTCCAACAACACACACCATCTCTCCTGCCCTGAAAGACTGTTATGGCAGATGGAACCCGAAGTCATGGACTAAATGAACTCAACGGACATTTTAGAGGAATGGCCCATAGACTAAGGGAATGATATCTCTGTGTGTATGTATCAAAAGACTGGAAAAAGTGGTGAGGATTAATTGGAATGTACTGGAAAATGTGAGCCGTGAGCATGACATAGATGGTATAGAATAAGGGGTGGATATTGTCCTGGTTCCGGCTGGGACAGAGTTAACTTTCTTCCCAGTAGCTTGGGTGATGTGCTGTGTTGTGGGTTTGGTATGAGAGGAGCACTGATGGCCCATTGAATCTTTGGTTGTTGCTGGGTGGTGCTTGCACTGGGGAGACTTTTGGTTTCTCTTTTCAGCCTCCCATGCCCTGCCACGTGCAGGGGAAGCTGTGAGGGGGGGAGCACAGCCGGAGTGGTTGACCCAGCTGGCCAATGGGGTATTCTATACCATGTGATGACATGCTCAGTATAAAACCAGGGGTGTGGGGAGGGCTCGCCCCCCATTCATGACACACGGTCGGCGAGCAGTTGCATTGTGCATTCCCTGCTTTGTGTATTCTGTTATTGTTGTTGTTCTCATTGTTATTATTACTGTTCTACTTTGTTTTATTTCAATTATTACACTGTTTTTATCTCAACCTGGGAGTTTTCCTACTTGTGCAGTCCCAATTCTCTGCCCCATCCCACCGGAGGAGGGGGGTGAGCGAGCGGCTGTGTGGGGTTTATTTGCTGGCTGGGGTTAAACCACGACAGGTGGGTTCTTTGTTTTTGTGAGGTTGTGGGGTTTTTCCCCTTCTTCTTTTCCATTCTATAAAAATTGGGGGTTTTGCTTTTCCAAAATATTCAATTCTGGTTTTTTTTCAGTGCTTTTCCACAATATAAAGTTTGGTGATTTTAGGTTTTATGCATGAAAATGGTTGTTGTTTGTTTTTTTTTCTTTCTGGCTGCACAAATCCAGGTGGATTTGGCTTTCCCAGGAGCCGCAAATTCTCTCCCACCCGCTCCACTCTTGCAGACCCAGAAGGTGGAAGGGGCAGCTTTTGAAAGCGCTTTTACATATTCAATAGATATTAGAGGCGGGGGTGAGTTTTTAAATCCTTTCTATAAACAGGGTTTCTTTGCATTTTAAACCTTATATAGCATAGACATTTACACATACGTATCTGTTTACACATAAACATATATTTAGGGAATATATTTAAGGTTTTTGTATATTATCTATTTACACTTATGTATAATATGTGTTTAGACTCATATATTATGACTATGTCTATTTACACTTATTCTATAGAATGTCTACACGCGCTTGAATGTGTACACACGCTTGAATGTCTTGAATATCTACACTTACATAGAACACCTATTTAACTATGTTTAGACTTACATATTTTGACACTTTAATAACTTTTTAGACTTTATTTAGACTTAGATATCTACTTACAATTATATCTATTTAGACTTAGGTACTATTTACACTTATATATAATCTCTATTTAGTTTACCTATAATATCTACTTAGACTTACTATGTAACACACAGTAAGTGTAGCTAGCTCTATCTATTCACTTTTTTCTATTTTGTATTCCTTCACATATAATTTCTTTTGCATTTTAAAGTCCTTTATTTTTTAATTTATATGGGTTATTTTTGTACTTTAAAACTCATATATATATCTCTACTTAGAATTTTTTAAATTCTAAAATCCTTTATTTAATAGAGTAGATATAGGCTTTTATTTCTAAATCCTTTCATATATAAAAATGAATTTTTTTTTAATATATATAAAAATGAGATATTTTTCTCAATTTCAATGCCTCACACCATATTTACAGGTTTTAATATTTTTTTAATTCCCCCCCTGAATTTTCAGGCATTTTTGGGCTATGACCCCCCCTTTTTGGGGGGGATCCTCATGACCCCCTCATCCCCCACTCACCTGCTCATCCACTGCATCATCACACCCCCCCCAGTGAGATTGGGGTGCCCCAAATGACATCATCACCCCCCCAGCCCTCCCCCTTTTTATTCACCCCCCAAAAAGGCACAAAATGAGGCAAATGGCCCTGACCAGCAGCTCGTTACTTTAATAATGCCATTTACATATGTATATGCCTCCCCAATAAAAGGGGAGCTCCACTAGAAAAATAAAGGGAGGTGGCCCCCCCCAAATGGTTGCAGCCCCCCCAGCCCCTGTCCCGTAGGCTGGCGGCTGCCCCACGGCATATGGGGAGTGTGCCAGAGGATGGCACCACGTCTCTCCCTCAGGCTCTGCTCCGCCATGTTCCCCCTCTGTTCCCCCGCTGGGATGGGCTCCCCAGGGCCACAAACGTCCTCAGTCCCTGTTGGCCCCAGACTCCCCCCACCAGACAGCCCTCGCTGCCGCGCCTGCGGGGCACCCACTGGAGACTGAGCCAGAAGTCTCCAGACACAGGGCTGGCCCCTTACCATCAGCATTCTTAACGACCGGCAGGCAAACCTGGGCTGGGGGTATCTATTGAGCATCACGAGATGGTTACAACGAGACATCTGAAAAACAAAAATCCCAAATTATATTTCAGCATATCAAAAAAATAGCACTGAAGGAAGTAGAGGAATTCAGTCAGAATAAGGGATAGGATAGTAGTTGAGCTAAAGGAGGATTCTAGGTAAACAGGTCAGCTCTAAATACAACACATGCTTTAAAAGCTAGAGTGATTTGAACACTTAAAATCAGTATTAAGACTAATTGATATGATTTTGAACACATACTTAGCATAAAAGTAAACACTTGCTGGTGTTAGAAAATGTCTTGTCCCTTCCTTACAGCACTGCTGCAGGGAGATAACCCCGTGAGGCTGCAGGACAAGGTTGTACCGTAATCAGAATCTACGCTTACAGATCCACCACAACAGCTACAGCCCTTGCACTGCTGCTGCACATCTTGCTTGCTTGGTCAATAAATCTGAAAGTGAAGTGTAAAACTTTAAAGAGTAAAATGAAAAATAAAGAACAAATCTCAGTAATTCACTTTAAACTAAAAAGGCGTGCTTATGTTCATATACATCCAATAAAAATACTTACACCACAAAAGCTTTTGATTTGCATAGCTGTGAATTGATACCATTAAATGATCTACCTCCAAAATACACAGTTTAATTTGACTAGGGTTTTTTTTTTGTGTGTTACATAAGTAGGAGGGACATCTGGCCAGCTGCACTGAGAGTGATGCTACTGAACTGCCAGGAAAATGCGCCATTGAAAGCGAGACAGAAAAAGTACTTCAAAGCGCTCTGTCAAAATATTGGGGAAAAAACCCCGTAACATTCAGTTGACTCTCTTTTTAAACATTTAGAACAAATACTTAACTGCTTAAATACACCTAACGATTTGTATGCCACAGCTATTTGGCAGTTACATTTTAAACAATGCAAGTCAGTTTGTAAATTATACAATTTTAACTTTTTAAAGTTTCAGTTGTGATAGAAAAATCCGTTAGATAAGAGATCCCCCATATAGTTTTACTTTTGAGGAGAGAAAAAAAAAAATCCCCAGTGCTGCCATAAGGCTACCAAAAAGGACTGGCAGATTTGTTAATGCTTTTGGCTGTACTGAAACATGCAGAGAAACACATTTTTATGATATCTCTACTGTTACAACTGAGAACCCAAAGACCAGCGATGCCATCAACTTTTGGAAGACGTACTGTGCTTGGGTCTTTGGAAGGAAGGAAATGGACGACTTTTTTTTTTTTTTTAAGAGAGTGAAAAGTCTTGTTTCTGATGACCGCTACTGCGAAGTACATCATCTCTGAAGATCCACTCTGATGGGACGTTCATAAAACGCAACTTCTTTGAGAAAGATTTCCATTCTGGAAAATCTCTTTCCAACTGAAGTCAAAAATTACACACTGTAGGTTAAAGAAAAAGGACATTATTGAACTCACCAAAACCACATTAGGACTCACTAGTTACAAGGCTGCTAATGGTTCTTGGGAAAGCCTGGAAAACATGTAGAAGAGACAACTATGTGTCCTGTTTTGTCCATGTCTCTTCTTTGACCTTAATTGCTTTTAGTACAGATGCTAGTATCTCAGTAAGGTTTTTTAGTACTACTATAAGATATTTGAAAAACTTACTGACTGAAAAAGCATAAAGCTTTTATCATGAAAACAAAGTCTGTTTCTTCTGAACATGTGAACTCTTACAAACAGTTTCCTCTTTTAGTACAAAATTATTTTCACAGTATCATTTAATAGTAAGCGCGCAGAAACAGAAGATTATGTCTTCAGGAAGAGAAAATAAGGGGGGAAGTAAGCGTAACATGCTCCACAACAGACCTTTTGTTATTTTTAGTATTTGTGTTAAAATATTTCATAGAAAAACTATAGAAGTTGGTCCTTTCTTCTCCCACCTAAACATCAACCAATGTCTTACTGTCATCAGAGCACAGCTCCAAAGGGGCCACCCACGGCATGGGGCTCCAACGCAGATGCAGCCAGGAGCGAAGGCTGATGCTGGCCCTCACCTTCCCTTGGCAGCCCCTTCTTAGCCCCACCAACACCTCCCTTTCTTCTCCCACTTAAACATCAACCTATGCCTTACCGTCATCAGAGCCCAGCTACAAAACAGACACCCACCACATGCAGCTCCCACACAGAAGCAGCCAGGACCAAAGGGTGATGCTGGCCCTCACCTTCCCTTGGCAGCACCTTCTCAGATGCACCAACACCTGCTCCCTTCCATTCTTCTCCCAGCTAAACATCAACCTATGCATTACCATCATGAGAGCCCAGTTCCAAAGCGGCCAAACACCACTTGGGATTCCAACGCAGAAGCAGCCAGGACTGAAGGCCAATGCTGGCCGTCACCTTCCCTTGGCAGCCCCTTCTCAGCCCCACCAACACCTGCCCCCTCCCTTTCTTCTCCAACCTAAACATCAACCTATGTCTTACCATCATCAGAGCCCAGCTCAGAAACTGCCAACCACACATAAGGCTACCACACAGAAGCAGCCAGGCCTGAAGGCTGATGCTGACCCTCACCTTCCATTGGCAGCCCTTTCTCTGATCAACCAACACCGGCCCCCTTCCTTTCTTCTCCCACCTAGACATTAAACTCTGGCTTACCGTCATTAGAGCCCAGCTCCGAAACGGCCACCCTCCACACATGGCTCCCACACAGAAGCAGCCAGAAACGAAGGTTGATGCTAGCCCCCAACTTTCCTTGGCAGGCACTTCTCAGCCCCACCAACACCTGCACCCTCCGTTTTTTCTCCCTAAACATCAACCTATATCTTGCCGCCATCAGAGCCCAGCTCCGAAGGGGCCACCCACCACATGGGGCTCCCACAAAGAAGCAGCCAGGACCAAAGGCTGATGCTGGCCCTCACCTTCCCTTGGCAGCCCCTTCTCTGCCCACCAATAGCGGCTCTGTCCCTTTTATTCTCCATCCTGAAAATCAACCTATGCCTTACCGTCATCAGAGCCCAGCTCTGAGGGGCCACACACCACATGGGGCTCCAACGCAGAACTAGCCAGGAGTGAAGGCAGATGCTAGTCCTCACCTTCCCTAGGCAGCCCCTTCTCATCCCCAACCTAAACATCAATCTATGCCTTACCATCATCAGAGCCCAGCTCCAAAGTGGCCATCCAACACGTGGGGCTCCAGCGCAGAATCAGACAGGATTGAAGGCCAATGCTGGCCCTCACCTTCCCTTGGCAGCCTCTTCTCTGCCCCACCAACACCGTACTCCTCCCTTTGTTCTTGCACCTAAAGATCAACCTATGCCCTACCGTCATCAGAGCCCAGCACCGAAACGGCCACCCACCACAGAGATCTTTCACATGGAAGTAGCCAGGACCAAAGGCTGATGCTGACCCTCACCTTCCCTCAGCAGCCCCTTCTCAGACCCACCAACACCAGCCCCCTCCCTTTGTTTTCCCAACTAAAGATCAACTTACGCATTACGGTCATGAGAGCCCAGCTACAAAATGGCCATCCACCACAAGGCCCTCCCACGAAGAAGCAGCCAGGACCAAACACTGATGCTCGCCGTCATCTTCCCTTGGCAGCCCATTCTCAGACCCACCAACACCGGCCCCCTCACTTTGTTCTCCCACCTAAACATCAACCTATGCCTTACCGTCATCAGAGCGCAGCTCTGAAACGGCAATCCACCACAAGGCGCTCCAATGCAGAAGCTGACAGGACCGAAGGCTGATGCTGACCCTCACCTTCCCTTGGCAGCCCCCTCTCAGACCCACCAACACCGGCCCCCTCCCTTTGTTCTCCCACCTAAATCTCCCACCTTAACACTATCAGGGCCCAGCGCCGAAACGGCCAAGCAACACATGGGGCTCCAATTCACAAAGAGCCAGGAGCGAAGGCTGATGCTGGCCCTCATCTCCCCCTCGCAGCCCCTTCCCAGCCCCATCAACACCGGCCCCCTCCCAGCTAAATGAAATTCTATGCCTTAGCGTCATCAGAGCCTAGCTAAGAAATGGCCATGACCTGGTGCTGGGTCTTCTGGGTTTTGGGCATGTCCATGTACTGGGCATTTCCGGATGCTATGTGCTCGCCACTTGGGGTTCTGGGTGGTGGGCAGTGGGGGTGCTGGGTACTACTGGGCACTGGGGGTGCTGGGTGCAGGGAACTAGGTTTGCTGGGCACTGGGGCTGCTGAGTGCTGGCCATGTTGAGGTGTTGTGCGTTGGCAGTGGCTGTGCTGGGTTCTGCGCATGTCTGGGATTTAGTGTTGGGCCGTGGGGGTGCTTGGCCCTGCGGGTGCTGGGAGCTAGGGGTGCTGGCTGTGGGCATTTCCAGTTGCTGGTCATGACCGGGTGCTGGGCGGAGGGTGTGATAGGTGCAGTGCGCTGGCATTCCGAGTGCTGGGTCCTGCAGGTGCTGGGTGCTGTGTATGTCCAGGTGCGGGGCATGTCTGCGTAGGGGTGCTGGGTGATGGGCACTGGGGGTGCTGGGTGATGGGCAGTGGGTATGCTGGTTTCTGGGTGCTGGGTGTGAGACCTGTGGTGGTGTTTGGTGGGTGTTTGGTGTGCTGGGTGCAGGGCTCTGGGGATGCTGGGTGGTGGGCATGTCTGGATGCTATGTGCTGATCCCTGGGGATGTTGGGTGCTGGTTTGCTGGGTTCTGGGCACTGGTGAGTTGGGCGCTGGGCATGTTTGTGTGCTGGGCATGTCTGGGTACTGGGCACTGGCGGTGGGGGTGGTGTGTTCTAGGTATGTCCGGGTAGTGGATGTTGGGGATTGGGGGCTCTGGGTCCTGGTATTGCTGGGTATTATGCATAATTGAGTGCAGGGTATGTCTTGCTGCTGGGTGCTGGAGGTACTTTGTGCTGTGTTTTGGGCATATCCGGGGGTGGGTGCATGCGCTGGAGTTGCTGGGTGCTATGCTCTAGGGGAGTAGATTCTTGGCATGTGCTTGTGCTCTGTGCTGGGTCCTGGTTGTGGTGAGTATGTCTGCGTGCTGGGTGTTGGGTAGTGTGTGCTGGGCCCTGGGCATGTCTGGGTGCTGGGCGCTGGTTGCTGAGCCCTGGGAGTGCTGGCTACTGTGCATAAGCAGGTCCAGGGTATGTCTTGCTGGTGGGTGCTGGGTCTTCTGGGTGCTGGGCGTGTCCAGGTGCTGGGTATGTCCGAATGCTGTGTGCTTGGCACTTGCATTCTGGGTGGTGGGCAGTGAGGTTGCTGGGTGCTTGGGATGCTGGGTACTGGGCATGTCCAGGTGCTGTGTGTTGGTGGTGTCTGTGCTGGGTTCTGTGTATGTCCGGGAGTTAGAGCTGGGCCGTGGGGATGCTGGGCCCTGGGAGTGCTGGGCCCTGAGGTTTCTTGGTGCTGGGCGGAGGGTATGATAGGTGCAGTGCGCTAGCGTTCTGAGTGCTGGGTGCTGTGTATGTCCGAGTATGGGGAATGTCTGGGTGAGGGGTGCTGGGTACTGGGGGTGCTGGCTGCTCGGTGTTGGGTATGCTTGTTTCTGGGCGCTGGGGGTGCTGGTGTAAGACCTGTGGGGGTGCTGGATGGTGGGTGTTTGGTGTTCTGGGTGCAAGGCACTATTGGTGCTGGGTGCTGAGTGCTGCAGGTGCTGGGTATGTCCGGGTGCTATGTCCTAATCGCTGGGGAGGTTGGATGCTGGTTTGCTGTGTCCTGGGCACTGGTGTGTTGGGCGCTGGGCATGTTTGCGTGCTGGGCGTGTCTTGGTGCTGGGTACTGGGCACTGGTGGAGTCGGGCGGTGGGGGTGCTGTGTGCTGGGCATGTCCGGGTGGTGGGTGTTAGTTGTTGGGGGTACTGGGTGCTAGGTACTGAGGCTGCTGGGCCCTGGTATTGCTGGGTACTAGGCATGACTGATCGCAGGGAATGTCCTGGTGCTGGGTGCCTGGCCCTGTTTGTGCTGGGCATGTGTCATGGTTTAACCCCAGTTAGCAACTAAACCCCGTGCAGCCGCTTGCTCACCGCCCTCCTCCGGTGGGATGGGGGAGAGAATCGGGACTGCACAAGTAGGAAAACTCCCAGGTTGAGATAAAAACCGTTTAATAATTGAAATAAAACGAAGTAGAACAGTAATAACAACGAGAACAACAACAATAACAGAATATACAAAGCAGGCAAACCACAATGCAACTCACCGATTGCTGACAGCATGTCACAAACAGGGGTTTGCCCCCCTGCCCCGCCCCCGTGCCTTCCCCCCCGTTTTTTATACTGAGCATGTCATCACATGGTATAGAATACCCCATTGGCCAGCTGGGTCAACCACTCCGGATATGCTCCTCCCCCTCTGCACGGCTTCCCCTGCACGTGGCAGGGCATGGGAGGCCGAAAAGAGAAACCAAAAGTCTCCCCAGTGCAAGCACCACCCAGCAACAACCAAAGATTCAATGGGCCATCAGTGCTCCTCTCATACCAAACCCACAACACAGCACACCCCCCAAGCTACTGGGAAGAAAGTTAACTCTGTCCCAGCTGGAATCAGGACAATATCCACACCTTATTCTATACCATCTACGTCATGCCCACAGCTCACATTTTCCAATACATTCCAATTAATCCTCACCACTTTTTCCAGTCTTGATATATACACACAGAGATATCATTCTCTTAGTCTATGGGCCATCCCTCTAAAATGTCTGTTGAGTTCATTTAGTCCATGACTTCAGGTTCCATCTGCCATAACAGTCTTTCAGGGCAGGAGAGATGGTGTGTGGTGTTGGACTGTGGTGTGCCGAGGCCAGTTCTCGTTCCATTACCACGGTGCTGGTGCGGTTCACTTCATCCAAGTTCATTCTTCATTCATCTGGGTGATTCTTACTTCAATACTGTTGATATGACATATAGTAACCCTAGAAGTGATGACATACAGTATTATGTAGTAATTAACATCATACAATCCAGTTCATTGGCTATTTTCACCCAAAATCAAATCCCCTTGAGGTACACACCGGACTTTCCCATCCTCCTGCATTACCTACCAGGTGCACCCAGGTCGTTGGGCAAAAGCAATCCCACGAATGGGTTTTCCCTTGTCAGAGGCAAGAGTAACCCAGACTGTCTTCCCCAGCATATGTCTTACGTGCACAACAGGGACTTTATCCCCCTCTACAGTATGTAAGGGTTTTGATTGGGCAGGCCCAGCTTGAGTGACAGATCCCTTAGTGTTGACTAACCAGGTGGCCTTTGCTAAATGTGTGTCCCAATGCTTGAATGCCCCACCACCCATTGCTCTCTGGTTAGTCTTTAGCAGTCCGTTGTATCGTTCAATTTTCCCGGAGGCTGGTGCATGGCAGGGGATGTGATATACCCACTCAATGCCATGCTCTTTGGCCCAGGTGTCTATGAGGGTGTTTCAGAAATGAGTCCCGTTGTCTGACTCAATTCTTTCTGGGGTGCCATGTAGCCACAGGACTTGCTTTTCAAGGCCCAGGATGCTGTTCCTGGCAGTGGCATGGGGCACAGGATATGTTTCCAGCCTGTGATTACTTCTACCAGAGTGAGCACGTAGTGCTTGCCTTGTTGGGTTTGTGGGAGTGTGATATAATGAATCTGCCAAGCTTCCCCATATTTATACTTCAACCATCGTCCTCCATACCAAAGAGGCTTTACTCGTTTGGCTTGCTTGATTGCAGTGCATGTTTCACATTCATGGATAACCTGTGCAATAGTGTCCATGGTCAAGTCCACCCCTTGATCACGAGCCCATCTATATGTTGCATCTCTTCCTTGGTGGCCTGAAGTGCCATGGGCCCACCGAGCTATAAATAATTCACCCTTATGTTGCCAGTCCAGATCACCTGAACTACTTCGATCTTAGCAGCCTGATCTACCTGCTGGTTGTTTTGATGTTCTTCAGTGGTCCGACTCTTGGGTACGTGAGCATCTATGTGACGTACTTTTACAACCAAGTTTTCCACACGGGCAGCGATGTCTTTCAACAGTGCGGCAGCCCAGATGGGTGTATCTCTGTGCTGCCAGTTGTTCTGCTTCCACTGCAGCAACCACCCCCACAGGGCATTTGACACCATCCATGAGTCAGTATAGAGATAAAGTACTGGCCATTTCTCTCATTCAGCAATATCCAAAGCTAGCTGGATGGCTTTCACCTCTGCAAACTGACTTGATTCACCTTCTCCTTCAGCAGTTTCTGCAACTGGGCGTATAGGACTCGATACAGCAGCCTTCCCCCTCCGATGCTTTCCCACAAGGCGACAGGACCCATCAGTGAACAGGGCATATTGCTTCTCATTTTCTGGTAGTTTGTGTTACAGTCGGGCTCTTCAGCACGCGTCACCTCCTCCTCTGGGGATATTGCAAAATCTGTGCCTTCTGGCCAGTTCGTGATCACCTCCAAGATTCCTGGGCGATTGGGGTTTCCTGTTCGGGCTCGTTGTGTGATCAGTGCGACCCACTTACTCCACGTAGCATCGGTTGCATGATGTGTAGAGGGGACCCGCCCTTTGAACATCCAGCCCAGCACCAGCAGTCGGGGTGCCAGAAGGAGCTGTGCTTCAGTACCGACCACTTCCGAAGCAGCTTGAACCCCTTCATATGCTGCCAATATCTCCTTCTCAGTTGGAGTGTAGCGGGCCTCGGATCCTCTGTATCCCCTACTCCAAAACCCCAAGGGTTGACCTTGAGTCTCCCCTGGTGCTTTCTGCCAGAGGCTCCAGGTAGGGACATCTCCCTGGGTGTGGTGTACAGCACGTTTTTTACATCTTGTCCTGCCCGAACTGGCCCAAGGGCTACTGCATGAACTATCTCCTCTTTAATTTGTTCAAAGGCTTGTGGTTGCTTAGGGCCCCATTTGAAGTCGTTCTTTTCCCTGGTCACTTGGTAGAGAGGGCTTACGATCTGACTGTAATCTGGGATATGCATTCTCCAAAAGCCCACAACGCCTAAGAAAGCTTCTGTTTCCTTTTTGCTAGTTGGTGGAGACATGGCTGTTATTTTCTTGATCACATCCATTGGGATCTGACGATGTCCATCTTGCCTTTTTATTCCTAAAAACTGGATCTCCTGTGCAGGTCCCTTGACCTTACTTTGTTTTATGGCAAAACCGGCCTTCAGAAGGATTTGGACTATTCTCTCCCCTTTCTCAAAAACTTCCTCTGCTGTGTTGCCCCACATGATGATGTCATCAATGTATTGCAGATGTTCCGGAGCCTCACCTGTTTCGGTGTGGTGTGGATCAGTCCATGGCAAATGGTAGGGCTGTGTTTCCACCCCTGGGGCAGTCGGTTCCAGGTGTACTGGACGCCCCTCCAAGTGAAAGCAAACTGTGGCCTGCACTCTGCTGCCAAAGGGATTGAGAAGAAGGCATTAGCGATGTCAATTGTGGCGTACCACTTGGCTGCCTTTGACTCCAGTTCGTATTGAAGTTCTAGCATGTCTGGCACGGCAGCACTCAGTGGCGGCGTGACTTCGTCCAGGCCACGATAGTCTACTGTTAGTCTCTACTCTCCATTGGACTTTCGCACTGGCCAAATGGGACTGTTAAAGGGTGAGCAAGTCTTGCTGATGACTCCTTGGCTCTCCAGTCGACGAATCAGCTTATGGATGGGAAGCAGGGAGTCTCGGTTGTGGCAATATTGCCGCCGGTGCACCGTTGTGGTGGCAATCGGCACCTGTTATTTCTTTGACCTTCAGTGACCCCACAACAGAAGGGTCCTCTGAGAGACCGGGCAAGGTGGACAGCTGTTTAATTTCCTCCATCTCCAGGGCAGCTATACCAAAAGCCCACCGGTACCGTTTTGGGTCCTTGACATACCCTCTCCTGAGGTAGTCTATGCCAAGGATGCACGGAGCCTCTGGGCCAGTCACAATGGGGTGCTTCTGCCACTCATTCCTGGTTAGGCTCACTTCAGCCTCCAATACAGTTAACTCTTGGGATCCCCCTGTCACTCCAGAAATACAGATGGGTTTGCCACTTTATAGCTTGATGGCATTAGGGTACACTGTGCGCCAGTGTCTACAAGAACCTTTGTCAATGCCCCCTTCCCTAGAAAGGGATCCCAGCTGCTTGGCTTCCCTACCCTCTAATTCCAGGCTGCTGGCCCCATTATCCCAGCATCGGAGCAGCCAGGTGACAATGTGCTCGCCTGGACGACAACTGAAATCTTTTTATGTATCTCGCAGCTCACCCAGGGATAGGGATTAGGGGGTTACCATCTCTTTTATGGGTTCTGCCTTTTCCTCCTCCTGTTCTCATAATGACCTTGGTTCGTTTTCATCCCTTACTGAACGAGCTGATTTCCTTGTGTTTTTTCTTTTTTGTATAGGGGCAACTGATACTGGCACGGGTTGGTTCTCTGTCGCAGGGGGCGGAGTAGCTGCCGTCCCTGCCGTGGGGGGTGGGGTAGCCACAGCGCCTGTTGCTTTGTCATCAGATGCAGAGGCTTCTTCTTCCCCTTGAAGGTTTTGAGTGGTGTTAAACAGGGCTCGGTAGGCGTGGGCCAGGCCCCAGCACATTGCAGTGATTTGTGTCTCCCTAGAATTGCCAGGGTGACAGCATACTTTTTCCAAATATTCTACTACTTTTTCAGGATTCGGCACTTGTTCAGGGGTGAAGTTCCAAAACACTGGGGGTGGCCACCGTCCTAGGCATTTGCCCATGCTATCCCACTCACCCTGCCACTCATAACTATCCAGCCTTGGGGCAGATCTCTGGATGACATTCTTGAATTGCTTATTAAGCTTGGATGAAACCAAAACAATATTCCCAAGGAGTACCAACAGATGTGTCTTAGCTACCCAGGGATGTTCAAGGTACTGACAAGTTATTTTAACGAAGGAGACGACATCATAGAGGAAGGTAGTGAGGGTGCCAGTCTCTATTTCCTCCATAAAAAAATCTCTCAGAGGGAGAAGTATAATTGCTAATGGTCTCCATGTGGTGGTACCCGAAATACAGTAATGGCTTCATTACAAATCCCAAATCCCAAATAACCCCCAATGCCAGCGTTTTAGTAACAAATCTCCCAGGAGGCAAAACAGTAGACTGTCACGGCAGAGCACAGCAGACTACAAAAACCAACACCAATCTTTAACAGGTACAGCAAAAACAAGAGCATGGTGCAGGTCAGATAAATTAGTATCGAGAACAGATGAATCAATATTGTGACCAGCAAATGTTAACAAATATAAATTCCATAATATGCTCTAGTTAATCTGTTGTTATGTCAACACTTCATGCCCCACACTGGGCGCCGAAAAGGACTGTCGTGCCCAGCCAGCAACTAAACCCCATGCAGCCACTTGCTCACCGCCTCCCCACCCGCCTCTGGTGGGATGGGGGAGGGAATTGGGAGTGCACAAGTAGGAAAACTCACGGGTTGAGATAAAAACAGTTTAATAATTGAAATAAAACGAAGTAGAACAGTAATAATAACAATGAGAACAACAACAGAATATACAAAGCAGGCAATGCACAATGCAACTGCTCACCAACCGCTGATCGCATTTCAGGAACAGGGGCGAGCCCCGCCCCCCTTCCCATTTTTTATACTGAGCGTGTCATCACATGGTATAGAATACCCCATTGGCCAGCTGGGTCAACCACCCCAGCTATGCTCCTCCCCCCCCAGCGCAGCTTCTCCTGCACTTGGCAGGGCATGGGAAGCCGAAAAGAAAAAAAAAAACAAGTCCCCGGTGCAAGCACCACTCAGCAACAACCGAAGCATCAATGGGCTGTCAACGCTCCTCATACCAAACCCACAACACAGCACACCCCCCAAGCTAGTGGGAAGAAAGTTGACTCTGTCCCAGGCGGAATCAGGACCGTATGTCTGGGTGCTGGGTGATGGGCAGTGTGGGTGCTGTGTGCTGGGCCCTGGGCATGTCCGGGTGGTGGGCGGTGGGCAGCAGGGAAGCTGCCTGCTGGGCATGTCTGGGTGCTAGGCATGTTCGGGTGCTGGCTACTGGGCACTGGCAGTGGTGGGCGGTGCGGGTGCTGGCTGCTGGGCATGTCTGGGTGCTGGGCAATGGCGGTGCTGGGTGCTTGGCGCTGAGCTCGTGGTCCCTGGGGGTGCTGGTGCTGCGCATGTCCAGGTCCAGGTGGTGTGTTTTGGGCGGTGGGGATGCTGGTTGCTGGGCGTGTCTGTGTTTTGGTTGTGGGCAGTGGGTGCTGGGCACTGGGGCTGTTGGTTTCTGGGCGCTGCAGGTGCTGGGTTCTGTGCACTGGGGTTGCTGCGTGCTGGGCATGTCCAGGTGCCTGGCATGGCTGTGTGCTGGGGTTGCTGGGTACTGGCCCGTGCGGGTACTGGCTGCTAAGTACTGGGGTGCTGGGCCCTGGTTATTGCTGGGTACTCCCATGACTGAGTGCAGGATATGTCTTGGTGCTGGGTGTTGGGCATATCTGGTGCTGGGTGTTGGGTATATCCGCTGGTGGGTGCGTGCGCTGGGGGTTGCTGGGTGCTGTGCTCTGGGGATGCTGGATTCTTGTCATGTGCGCGTGCTGTGTGCTGGGCCCTGGTTGTGGTGGGTATGTGTAGGTGCTGGGTGTTGGGCAGTGTGGGTTGTGTGTGCTGGGCCCTGGGCATGTCTGGGTGCTGGGTGATACACATAACCGAGTCCACGATATGTCTTGCTGCTGGATGCTCCACGCTGTGACTACGGGGTGCTGGGGGTATTGGGTGCTGGACACTGGGGTGTTGGGTGCTGGGCATGTCCAGGTGCTTGGTATGACCTGGTGCTGGGTACTGTGGGTGCTGGGCATGTCCAGGTGATGGGCATGTCCGGATGCTGTGTGCTCAACACTTGGGGGTCTGGGTGGTGGGCAATGAGGGTGCTGGGCACTGGGGCTGCTGGGTGTTGGGCATGTCCAGGTGCTGTGTGTTGGCGGTGAGTGTGCTGGGTTCTGCGCATGTCCAGGAGTTAGTACTGGGCCCTGGGGGTGCTGGGTACTGTTTATGTCCAGGTGTGGGGCATGTTTGGGTGAGGTGTGTTGGGTGCTGGTTTCTGGGCACTGGGGGTGCTGAATGCTGAGTGCTGCAGGTGCTGCGTGCTGGGCATGTCCGGGTGCTGTGTGCTGATCCCTGGGGATGTTGGATGCTGGTTCACTGGTTTCTGGGCACTGGTGTGTTGGGCTGCTTTGTATATTCTGTTATTGTTGTTGTTCTTGTTATTATTACTGTTCTACTTCATTTTATTTCAATTATTAAACTGTTTTTATCTCAACCCGTGAACTTTCCTACTTGTGCCCTCCCGATTCTCTCCCCCATCCCACCGGAGGTGGGCACGGGGGTGGTGAGCAAGTGGCTGCGTGGGATTTAGTTGCTGACTGGGGTTGAACCACGACACATTCCCAGCACAAACAGGGCCCAGCACACAGCACACGCACATGCCAAGAATCCAGCACCCCTAGAGCACAGCACCCAGCACCCCCAGTGCCCAGCACCCAGCACCGCAGCAGCCAGCATCCCCAGTGCCCAGCACCCACTGCCCACAACCAAAACACAGACATGCCCAGCAACCAGCATCCCCACCGCCCAAAACACACCACCCGGACCCAGACATGCGCAGCACCAGCACCCCCAGGGACCACGAGCTCAGCGCCAAGCACCCAGCACCGCCATTGCCCAGCACCCAGACATGCCCAGCAGCCAGCACCCGCACCGCCCACCACTGCCAGTGCCCAGTAGCCAGCACCCGAACATGCCTAGCACCCAGACATGCCCAGCAGGCAGCTTCCCTGCTGCCCACCACCCAACATCCATCACCCGGAAATGCCCAGGGCCACACAACATCCAGCACAGCACCCAGCAACCTCAGCACAAGCACCCACCACCGCATATGCCCAGCATCCAGCACCTCCAAGACATACCCTGTACTCAGTTATGCATAGTACCCACCAATACAGGGCCCAGCGCTTCCAGAACCTAGCATCCAGCACACCCACTGCCCAACACCCACCACCCGCACATGCTCAGTACCCGCAGCGGTCAGCACCCAGCACACCAAACAACCATCATCCAGCACCCCCACAGGTCTCACACCCAGCACCCAGAAACCAGCATACTCAACAGCCAGCATCCAGCAGCCCCAGTGCCCAGCACTCAGAACGCCAGCACACTGCATCCATCATACACTCTACCCAGCACCAAGAAACCCCAGTGCCCTGCACCCAGCAGTCCCAGGGCCCAGCAACCCCCACAGCCTAGCACTAACTCCTGGACATGCGCACAACCCAGCACACCCACCACCAACACACAGCACCTGGACATGCCTAGCACCCAGCGCCCAGCACCCTCACTGCCCACCACCCAGAACACCAACTGCTGAGCACACAGCATCAGGACATGCCCAGCGCCTGGACACACCCAGCACCCAGAAGACCCAGCACCCAGTCATGACCAGCAAATGGAAATGCCCACAGCAAGCACCCCTAGCTCCCAGCAGCCCCGGTGCCCAGCACCCGGTCATGCCAAAGACACGGACATACCCAGCACCCAACACCTCCAGCACCCAGTAGCCCTAGCATCCAGCAGCAAGATATACCCTGCACCCGCTTATGCATAGTAGCCAGCACTCCCAGGGCCCAGCAACCAGCACCCCCAGTACCTAGCCCCCAGCACCCACACCGGCCAGCATCCAGCAACCCCAGTGCCCAGCACCCAGCAACCTCAGGACCCAGCACTCAGCCACGCCCAGCACTTGGAAATGTCCAGCACCCATGCACCCCCAGGGCCCATCAACAAACACCCGGACATGCCCAGCACCCCCATGACCCACCACTGCCACTGCCCAAGACCCAGCACACAGCAAGCACACTTCCCAAAAACCCAGCAACCAGACATACCCACCACAATCAGGGTCCAGCACACGGACCTCTAGAGAACACACTGCACTCAAGAACTATCACACACTACCAACACCGTGCATCTCCCACAAAACGGACACGACAAGCCAGCACACCCAGTCCCCAGCACCCAGTACACCCAACAGTGAGCAACAGGACTTGCCCTGGAGCAATGGGTAGAGAGGGGTGCTGGATGTTGAGCATGCGCTGGAGGTGGCTGTGTGCTGAGCAGATGAGAAGGGGAAGTCAAAGGACAGTGAGAGCCACCAACAGCTTTCAGGTTTTGCTACCTCTGCATGAGATTTCAAAGTACTGGTTGTGCGGCAAGAAAATGGTTTCTGTGAGCGTGACACCTATGAGGTAGAGGAAGCATAGAGGAACTCTGCTGTAGGGCTCTGAAGGCATCAAAACGGGAAAGTGAGAGCCGCTAAAATCTTTCAGTCCTGGCTAATTGTGTGATGGGAGATCACCAGGGTGCTTGACTGCTTTGGAGTTGGGCTCTGGCAAGGCTGATGGCAGGGTTCTACAGAAAGAGCAGAGCCCCGGTGGTGGCGTGGCCCTGTAACAGCTGCCACGGAAGGCAAGTGCAACCAACAGCTTTCAATACTTGTTCCTGCTGAGTTGGAGCGCCATCTGGTGGGTGGCCATTTGGGAGCTGAGCTCTGATGACAGTAAGGCATAGGTTGATGTTTAGGTGGAAGAAGAAAGTAATGGGGTCCTGTATTGGTGGGTCTGAGAAGGGGCTGCAAAAGGAAGGTGAGGGCCAGCATCAGCATCTAACCTGGCTACTTCTAGTTGGAGCCCCATGTGGTGTGAAACCCCTTCAGAGCTTGGCTCTGATGTCGGTAAGGCGTAGGTTGATGTTTAAACTGGATAACAACGCGGGGTGAGGGAGAGGGTGGGCTGTGGGGGCCAATGTTGGTGGGACTGACAAGGGGCTGTCAAGAGAAAATGGGGTGAGGATCAGCCTTTGGTCCTGGACACTTCCCTTGGCAGCCGCTACTCAGCCCCACCAACACTGGCCCCCTCCTTTTCTTCTCCCACCTAAACATCAAACTGTGCCTTAGCATCATCAGAGCCGAGCTCCTAAATGGCCACCCACCACATGGAGCTCCAACACAGAAGCAGCCAGGAATGAAGGCTGATGCTGGCCCTCCGCTCCCATGGCAGCCCCTTCCCAGCCCCACCAACACCAGCCCCCTCTCTTTGTTCTGCCACTTAAACATCAACCTATGCTTTACCGCCACCAGAGCCCAGCTCCGAAACGGCCACCCACCACATGGGGCTCCAATACAGAAGTAGCCAGGACTGAAGGCTGATGCTGGCCCTCATCTTCCCATCACAGCCCCACCAACACTGGCCCCCTCCCTTTGTTCTGCCACTTACACATTAACCTACTAAGCCTTAGTATCATCAGACCCCAGCTCCGAAGGGGCCACAAACCACATGGAGCTCCAACAGAGAAGTAGCCGGGACTGAAGGCTGATGCTGGCCTTCACCTTCCCTGGCAGCCCCACAAACACTGGCCCCCTCCCAGCAAATGTTATTCTATGCTTTAGCATCATCACAGCCCTCGTCCGAAATGGCCAGCCACCACGTGAGGCTCCAGCGCAGAGGTAGCCAGGACTGAAGGCTGATGCTGGCCTTCACCTTCCCTGGCAGCCCCTTCTCAGCCCCACAAACACTGGCCCCCTCCCAGCAAATGTTATTCTATGCTTTAGCATCATCACAGCCTTTGTCCGAAATGGCCAGCCACCACGTGAGGCTCCAGCGCAGAGGTAGCCAGGACCGAAGGCTGATGCTGGCCCTCATGTCCCCATCAAAGCGCCACCAACACCAGACCCCTCCTTTGTTCTCCTGAACATCATCTTATGCCTTAGCCTCATCAGGGCCCAGCTCTGAAATGGCCACCCATCACATGGAGCTTCCACATGGAATTAGCCGGGACCAAAGGCTGATGCTGGCCCTCACCTCCCCAGCACACCCCCTTCCCAGTCCCACCAACACCAGCCCCCTCACTTCCTTCTCCCACATGAACATGTGGCCTATGCCTTAGCGTCATCAGAGCCCAGCTCCAAAATAGCCACACACCACATGGGGCTTCCACATGGAAGTAGCCAGGACCGAAGGCTGATGCTCACCCTCACCTTCCCTTGGCATCCCCTTCTCAGCTCCCTTGCTTTCTTCTCCCACTTAAACGTCATTCTCTGCCTCAGTATCATCAGAGCCCAGCTCCGAAACAGCCACCCACCACATGGGGCTGCAATACTGAACTAACCAGGATAGAAGGGTGATGCTGGACATAATCTTCTCATCGCAGCCCTACCAACACTGGTCCCCTCCCTTTGTTCTGCCACTTACACATAAACGCCTTAGCTTCATGAGAGCCCAGATCCAAACGGCCAAAAACCACAGGGGACTCCAACAGAGAAGTAGCCGGGACTGAAGGCTGATGCTGGCCCTCATCTCCCCATCGAAGCACCAACAACACCGGCCCCCTCTTTTGTTCTCCAAATCTTATGCCTTAGCCTCATCAGGGCCCAGCTCCAAAACGGCAATAAACCACATGGGGCTCAGGCACAGAAGCAGTCAGGACCAAAGGCTGATGCTGGCCCTCTCTTCCCTTGGCAGCCCCTTCCCAGCCCCACCAACACCGGCCCCCTATCTTTGTTCTGCCACTTAAACATCAACCTATGCTTTACCGCCATCAGAGCCCAACTCCGAAATGGCCACCCACCACATAGGGCTCCAATACAGAAGTAGCCAGGTCTGAAGGCTGATGCTGGCCCTCATCTTCCCAGCGCACCCCCTTCTCAGCCTTACCAGCAACAGCCCCCACCCAGATATGCCAAGCACTCAAACATACCCAGCACTCAAGACACCAGAACGCAGCAAACCAGCCCCCAACATCCCAAGTGACCAGGACATAGCACCCGGACATGCCCAGCACCTGGACATGCCCAGCTCCCAGCACGTGCAGCGCTCAGCACCCCCAACACCCAAACACCCACCATCCAGCACCCCACAGGTCTCACACCCAGCACGCCCAGTGCCCAGAAACCAGCATACCCAACATCCACCATCCAGTACACCCACCACCCAGCACCCCAAGTGCCCAGTACCCAGCACCCCGCACCCAGACATGCCCAGCACCCGGACATACACAGCACCCAGCACGCCTAGGACCCAGCACTCAGAATGCCAGCGCACTGCACTGTCCTGCTTCCGGCTGGGACAGAGTTAACTCTCTTCCCAGTAGCTTGGGGGCTGTGCTGTCTTTTGGGTTTGGTATGAGAGGAGCGTTGATGGCCCATTGATGCTTTGGTTGTTGTTGGGCGGTGCTTGCTCCGGGGAGACTTTTGTTTTTTCTTTTCAGCCTCCCATGCCCTGCCCCGTGCAGGGGAAGCTCTGGGTGGGGGGGTGAGCACGGCCAGGAAGGTTGACCCAGCCGGCCAATGGGGTATTCTATACCATGTGACATCATGTTCAGTATAAAAACCAGAAGTGTGTGTGGGGGTCCCCCCCAACCCCGTTCGTGACATGCGGTCGGCGGCGGTGCGCAGTTGCATTGTGCATTGCCTGCTTTGTATATTCTGTTATTGTTGTTGTTCTCATTGTTATTATTACTGTTCTACTTCGTTTTATTTCAATCATTAAACTGTTTTTATCTCAACCTGGGAGTTTTCCTACTTGTGCCCTCGCAATTCTCTCCACCATCCCAAGGTGGGGGGAGGGGGGTGAGTGAGCGAGCAGCTGTGTGGGGTTTATTTGCTGGCTGGGTTTAAAGCACGGCATGCACCCATCCTACCCTCCACCCAGCACCAAGAAATCCCACTGCTCAGTACCCAGCACCCCCATGGCCCAGCACTAAGTCCCAGACATGCGCACAACCAACAACAACACACAGCACCTGGACATGCCCAGCACCCAGCAGCCCCAGTGCCCAGCACCCAGCACCCCAGCGCCCAGCACCCTCACTGCCCACCACGCAGAACTCCAAGTGTTGAGCACACAGCATCCGGACATGCCCAGCACCTGGACACACCCAGCATCCACAAAGCCCAGCACCCGGTCATGACCAGCAACTGGAAATGCCCACAGCCAGCAGCTCTAGCTCCCAGCAGCCAGCTCCCCCAGTGCCCAGCACACAGTACACCCAGCTCCCAGTAGCCCCAGAATCCAGCAGCAAGACGTACCCTGCACCCTCTTATGCACAGTACCCTGCACTCCCAAGGCCCAGCAGCCAGCATCCCCGGTGCCCAGCAGCCAATACCCCCAGCTCCCACTAGCCCCAACACCCAGCAGCCAGACATACCCTGCACCCCTCTTATGCATGGTACCCTGCACTCCCAGGGCCCAGCAACAGCATCGCCAGTACGTAGCCCCCAGCACCCACACTGCACAGCACACGAGCACCCAGCAGTCCCAGTGCCTCGGACCCATCACTTGGAAATGCCCAGCACTAAAAGATGCCTGGCACCCACCCATGTCCAGAACCCACTCTCCTCAGGGCCTAGCACCCAGCACCCCCACCGCCCAGCATCCAGGACTAGGACATGACAACAAGCCAGCTCCCGCAGTGCCCAGCACCGCCCCCACTCAGCAACAGAACAGGCCCAGCACCAAGCACCACCAATATGTAGCAAGGGGTGCTAGGTGTGGCAGATATGGTGCATTTGGGGCACTGGAGGTGGCTGGGTGCTGGGCGGCTGAGAAGGGGCTATCAAGGGAAGGTGAGAGCTGCCAACATCTTTCAGTCCTGCCTACTTGTCTGTGGGAGCCCGAAGGGGTGATTGACTGCTTTGCAGTTGGGCTGTGGCAAGGTTGATGGTTGGGTGGCAGAGCCCCCTGAAAGGGCTGCCACGAAAGGCGAGAGGAAGAGCGAGCTTTCAATCCTGGTTCCTTCTGTGTTGGAGCGCCATCTGGTGGGAAGCCGTTTCAGAAAAGGGCTCTAGTGACGGTAAGGCATAGGCTGATATTTAGTTGGGAAAACTAAGGGAGGGGGCCAATGTTGCCGGGGCCGGGAAGGGGCTACCTCTCTGTTGGATCCCCATGTGGTGGGTGGCATTATCTAACACAGAAGGGTCTTGTTAATTAACGCAGAAACTCAACCTATCCCTTACCCTCATCCGAGCCAAGCTCCAAAGCGGCCACGCATCAATAGAG
Organism: Puffinus mauretanicus; assembly: GCA_023333565.1. Classification (NCBI taxonomy): domain Eukaryota; kingdom Metazoa; phylum Chordata; class Aves; order Procellariiformes; family Procellariidae; genus Puffinus; species Puffinus mauretanicus. The sequence goes on along the minus strand of JAJKFH010003077.1, from coordinate 62,158 downwards.
CTCTAGCCCAGAAGTTATTTGGACTGATGCTGGCCCTCACCTTACCTTGGCAGCCCTAACAACACCGTAGCAGTGCATTTGTTCTCCCACTTAACCTCAGCCTAACCTTTTCCCTCATCAGAGCCAAGCTCCGAAGCGGCCACCAACCACATGGGACTCAGGCCCAGAAGTAGCCAGGACTGAAGCCTTTTACTGGCCCTTACCTTTGCTTGGCAGCCCCTCCTCAGCCCCACCAACACCGGGGCTCTGTGTTCGTTCTCCCACCTTACCTCTGCCTAACCCTTGCCCTCATTAGAGCCGAGCTCCTAAGTAGCCACCCACCACATTGGACTCAGGCACAGAACTAGCCAGGACTCAAGTTTGATGCTGGCCCTCACATTCCCTTGGCAGCCCCTCTTCAGCCCCACCAAAATCAAGGCTTTACTTTTGTTCTCCCACCTAATCTCAACCTAGCCCTTACCCTTCTCAGAGCCAAGCTCCGAATTGGCCAGCCACCACATAGGACTCAGGCCCAGAAGTAGCCAGGACTCAAGGCTGACGCTGGCCATCACTATCCCTTGGCAGCCCCAGCAACACCGGGCCCCTCCTTTTCTTCACCGACCTACACATCAACATATGCCTTACCATCATCAGAGCCAAGCTCCAAAATAGCCACCCACCACATGGAGCTGCAACACACAAGTAGCCAGCACTGAAGGCTGATGCTGGCCCTCACCTTCCCATGGCAGCCCCTTCTCAGCCCCACCACCACTGGCCCCCTCCCTTTGGTCTCCCACCTAAACATCAACCTACGTCCTACCTTCCTCAGAGCCAGGCTCCGAAACGTCTACCCAATAGATGGCGCTCCAACACTGAAGGAACCACAGCTGAATGTTGTTCGATGCACTCGCCTTCCCTGGCAGCCCTTTGAGGTCCCCACCAACACTGGGGCTATGCGCTTGCTGTAGCACTCAACCGTCAACCTTGCGGGAGCTCCACTGGAAAGCAGTCAAGCGCCCCGTCGACTCCCACACACATTTAGCCAGGACTGAAATATGTTCGCGGCGCTCACCTTCCCTTTACAGCCCCTTCCCAGCTGCCCAGCACCCAGCCATCTCCAGCACCGCAAATGCGCAACATCCAGCACGCCTCGGTATCATTGGCAGTGCTTGGTGCTGGGTCGTGGGGGTACTGTGTGCTAGGCCCTGAATGTAGTGGGTTCTGGACAGGGCTGGGTGCTGGCGTTGCTGGGTGTTGGGCATATCTGGGTGCTCGACATGTCCCTGTGCTGGGCACTGGGAGGTCTTGGTGCTAGGAATGGGCAGGTGATGATCATGGTGGTGGTGGCTGCTGGCTACAGGCAGTGCTGGGCACGGGCTGCGCTGGGTGCTGGTCATTGGGGGTACTGGGTTCTAGGCACTGGGCGTGCGGGGTGCTGGGCATCTCTGGGTGCTGGGCATGTCCAAGTGAGGGGTCCGGGGCACTGGGACTGCTGGGCAGTGGGGGTGCTGGGGACTATGCATATCAGGGTGCTGGGCATGCCTGTGTACTGAGTGCTTGGCGCTGGCTGCTGGGGATGCTGGCTGGTGGGCATTGTCTGTGTGCTGGTTATTGGGCACTGGCGGTGGTAGGCGTGGGAGTGCTTCTTGCTGGGCATTTCTTGATCCTGGCTGGGGGTGGTGGTGGTGATGAGTGCTGGGCATGTCTGGGTGATGGCTGGAGAGAGCTTTGGGTGCTGGGCACTAGGGGTGCTGGCTGGTGGGTATGTCCGTGTGCTGGGCATGTCCATATGCCGGATGCTGTGCACTGGGGTTGCTGGGTGCTGGGCAGTGCGAGTGCTGGGGGCTAAGTGCTGGTTGCTGGGACCTGGGAGTGCTGGGTATCATGCATAAGCGGGTGCAAGCTATGTCTTGCTGCTGGGTGCTGGGGCTACTAGGTGGTGGGGGTATTGGGTGCTGGGCACTGGGGTGTTGGGTGCTGGCCATGTCCGGGTGCTTGGCATGACTGGATGCTGGGGCAGGGGGAGCTGGCTGCTGGGAGCTAGGGGTGGTGGCTGTGGGCATTTCCAGTTGCTGGACATGACGAGGTGCTGTGTGCTCGGTGCTTGGGGTTCTGGGTGGCGGGCAGTGAGGGTGCTGGACGCTGGGGATGCCGGGTGCTGAGCGGTGGGCATGTCCAGGTGCTGTGTGTTGGCAGTGGGTGTGCTGGATGTTGCGCATGTCCGGCAGTTAGTGCTGGGCCCTGGGGGTGCTGTGTATGTCTGGGTGCTGGGCACGTATGGGTGTGTGGTAGTAGGGTTCCCCGGGCCGTGGGGGTGTAGGGTATGCTGGTTTCTGGGCACTGGGTATAAGAGCTGTGGGGATGCTGGATGGTGGGTGTTTGGGGTGCTAGGCATATGCAGGTGCTATGTGCTGATCACTAGAGATGTTGGGTGCTGGTTTGCTGCATTCTGGTGTGTGGAGTGCTGGGCATGTTTGGGTGCTGGGCATATCCAGGTGCTGGGTACTGGGCGGTCCCTGGGGGTGCTGTGTGCTGGGCATGTCAGGGTGCTGTGCGCTGAGCATTGGGGGTGCTGGGTGATGGGCAGCAGGGAAGCTGCCTGCTGGGCATGTCTTGAGTGCTGGGCATGTCCGGGAGCTGGGTACTGTGTGCTGGCAGTGGTGATGCTGGGTGCTGGGCATGTCCGGGTGCTAGGCAATGGCGGTGCTGGGTGCTTTGCGCTGGGGCTGATGGTCTTTGGATGTGCTGGATGCTGGGCATGTCCAGGTAGTGGGTGTTGGGCGGTGGGGGTGCTGGGCATGTGCGGGTGGTTGCAGGGCCCTGGGGGTGCTGGTTGCGGGGAGGTAGGGGTGCTGGCTGTGGGCATTTCCAGTTGCTGGTCATGACCCGGTGCTGAGTGCAGGGTCTTGTGGGTGCTGGGCGTGTGCAGGTGCTTTTTCACACCTTGCCAGCCGGAGATCTCTGTAGCCTTGCAGCCATTCTTAAAATATTCAGCAGTCAAAGGAACCCTTGCCCAGATCTTTCACACCTTGCAGCTGATCTTATCATATTCAGCAGCCAAAGGAATCCTCGCCCAGATAAGCAGTCTTTGAGACAGAAGTTCTACAATTCAGTCTTTCACACCACCCCTTGCCTCAAAGATTGATTCAGAACCCATGGCGGTTTTGAGAAAGATAGTTACATAGAAAAGGCTAGAAAAGAGCAATTCATACAATCCGCACTACTGATGGTGTGGTTCGACGCACCGTGCGTATTTGTTTAACACCATCACGTGAAATGGTGGTTAGAAATTGCATATAGGTTACAACACATTGAATTAACTGCATAAAACATGGAATGACACATGGCAAGAACAACGACATGGCAAATCCACATAACAAATAACCCATGGGCCGCCTGAGAGCCAGGAAAACAAGTCAACATCCCAGCCTTTCCCTGTCTGGACAGGAACATGGGCCAATTTTCGTATTCCTGCGGTAATTAGAACAAATTTTACCGCTGTCATCAAGTTTAAGCAACGGTTGGAATCATTCAGTGTACCACAGACAACCCCTTCTTCGGCTAGCAGGTAATCGAGAGCCATCTGGTGTTGGAATATCGCTGTGCGCATTTGTGTAGCCTGGTCTGCTAACAGATCCAGGCTCATCTTTACCCCAGGTTTGACCACTTCCACCTGTTACAGAGGTATCAATGGACCACCGATATCGATTGAGATCATCGTATAACTTAACACCCAAACCGTCACCTTCATTCTCCGGGGGCAAAAGGAACAAGGAGCGAATTAGCCCCACATAACACACCCCAGTCCAATTTTTGGGCAGTTGCTTGTATGCGTGTTGTCCACAGAGCCAATAATGACCTTTCATTGCCCAGGTACCGTTTTCAAACTGACCTGTGGGGGCCGGTGGTAACTGGAAATAGGTGGTATTGTCTGCTCCGAGCGAATGGTTTAATGGTATGGGTACGTTGTTGCCAGATAGCTTGTAAATGGATCAGGACCAAGCACTGGTATCATTACTCCAGGAACATTTTTCAGCAACACCGGTAATATTTTTCGTGCGATTGATCGGAGACCAAGGGGAAGGAAATATTTTCCGGTGCCTGATCTCATTCACCCAGGCCCATCCCAGCTCACGAGATACAAAAGGTTCATTATTGTAGTTAAGCGTTGTCTTACAGCCCTCAATGAAGCAATGGTTTCCATATGTATAGGTCCAATTACATTTGCTATTTCCTACAAAGACACCACCCTCCTGTGTTCAGTTTAGACAATATTCACCTCGGGTCGGGTATTGTCCAAGGCCATGTATCCTCACTCCAATAGGAATCATTTTTGATCTCACTGTAATTACTCACTAACCATTTAGGAGAAAGGGGCATGGAAGCCCAGGGCCAACTCTCTAAACCCAAGGGTCCTCCACATACCCAACAATTGGTAAGGTTAAAGGTATCAGCTACTTGTTGACCTAAAACAATGAATTCATTTTGCCATGCCAAGTTGAAAAGGGGGGGCACAGGAGCCACCCCAAACACCAAACACGGTAAAAATAATTAACCAAAACATTATTTTCAATGATAGAACAAAACCATTCAGGTGATCCTCGGCTTCAGTTATTTCTTCTGGTTGGCTTCGGCGTCTCCACCTGAAAAAGAAAAGAAAGCAGACTCCGTTCATTTTAAGGAACCGGACAGATTGTTATTAGAAAGATGGAACAATCCACCTTGTGTTAATCTTGTGTTCTTTCCCACGAGCAGCTTTTGCCTTCCAGGCATGCTTATTCACCGGGGTTTCCAGTACCAGAGGTACGGCTCCCACAGTAGGCAGTTCAACCAAAACTGCTTGGCCGGGAAAATGTGATGGATTTTTAGGATGATCAGGGCCGTATGGGGCTGGTATAACAGTTGGGGCCTGCGGATAAAATGCGGTAATTTTCGGGCACCCATTTATGCCCCAATGACTGTTGACACTAGTCACTGCGTCCCACAGCCGTTGGGCCCATCCTGGCTTGTGTGGTCTAAGGCAGCGCTTCAGCAAGCCATTTGTTCTTTCCACAATCCCATTTGCCTGCGGGTAATATGGAGTATGATATACCCATGAAATTCCCTCCTGAGTTGCCCAATCTTGGACTACTCTGGCAGTGAAGTGGGAACCATTATCCGATTGAATTGATTGTGCTTTGGGGAAGGTACCAAACCACTCCTTCAGAGCTTTTACCGTGTTTTCCCCCGTTGCTCTAGCAAATGCTTTGGTCTGGACTAGCCCCGACAATACCTCTACCCCAACCAACGCATAATGCTTACCTTCTGATTTCCGGGAAGGGCCGATGTAGTCCACCTGCCAGGCTTCCCACAGCCCTTTCCCCTCCCTCAAGTGCAGGGCGTCATCCTCCAGGGGATGTCTTTCTAAGCAGGTACATTGTTCGCAGGCGGACACACAAGTCTTACATTCGTCCCTGGTCACTGGCCAACCTCGGGCTTGGGCCTCGCAATAGAGGTCCTCAGCCCCTGAGTGTTTCCTTTTTACATGTAGGCACTCTAGCAACCGTTCTCAGTCTTCAGGTATTTGGGTGTTCTGCAGGGGAGCCAACCGGGCTAGTTCATCAGCTTTGCCATTCCACTGGCTTGCAGGAGTATCATCTTGTTGGTGGGAAGCCACCCAGCCTACTGCAAATTTTCCTTGCCTAGCAATAGTTAGAATGTCCAGCCATTTCTCCTTCTGCCATACAGGTATCCTCTTGACTTCCCACTCGTTCTGTTCCCAAAACGGAAGCCATTGGGTACAGCCTTTAAATACAGCGTAGGAATCAGTATAAATATAGGCGGGAGAAGCAGATTGGGCCTCATGTTGAAAAACACCCCATACTGCAATTAGTTCCCCTACTTGAGCGCTACCTTCCCCTTCAGTAATTATTTGTTCATTAATGTCTACACGGAGTGCCACGGCTCGATATTCCCAGGTTTTTCCTTCCCGCTTGGAAGAAGCGTCGGTAAACCAAATGTTCTGCAACTGCCCGGAAAATGGAGTGGCCACTTGTATTACGGGAGGGAATGCACTCGTTTCCCTATCTGGGCCCATCTCCTCTTGAACGGTTAACATCTTTGTGGCTCCCTCGGATACCGTGAAGATGTCGCAGTAATGTTCTATCTGGGCATACCATTTTCGCAGAGAGGCTCTCTGGGCCACCCCGTCAGGGGGTGGAGTCCCTGCCAAAACTGTTTTAATTACTTTAAATGGGCCTCTGAGCACTATTGGTTGTTGTCGGCTAGTTCGTTCAGCCTCTCTCGAGGCTAAACTGACCACAAACAAACCCTTTTCCCAAGCTGTATATCTTTGTTCAGCATCTTTAAAACTGCGAGAATAGAATCCAATAGGTCGAGTGGGTCCTTCAGGGCCCTTTTGCCACAAATGTATCGATAGCCCGGTTTTGGCAAATCCCCATTCGATATGGACTGGGTCTGTAGGGTGAATAGGACCCAGAGCTTGATGGGCAGTTGCTTCAAACACGAGCAACTGCAGTGCCTCTTCATGAGGCTCAGTCCATTCCCACTGGGCTCCTTTTCGCAACAAGTCATACAGGGGTCTTGCAATAATTGAAAAATCAGGAATGTGTTTTCTCCGAAACACAAGCAGCCCCAGCACATGGTGTAAGTCCTTTTTTGACTCTGGCATCTTAATCTGATCTAGCGAGGAGAGGGTGTCAGGTGGGATACGTGTCATTCCTCCCTTCCACCAGATCCCTAAAAACTTTACTTCACTCGAGGGTGTTTGTGTTTTCTCAGGCGGAATCTTCAGTCCCAAACTTTCCAGATGGGAAATTATATTATCTCGGGTTGTCTGAACCCTTTCTACCTTATCCCCTCCCACAAGAATATCATCAATATATTGGTAAATACTCACCCCCTTCTCTACCTGGATTCTTTCCAGCTCCTGCGCCAATGCATGGTGGGCTAATGTTGGGGAATGCTTGTATCCCTGCGGGAGTCGGGTGAAAGTGAATTGCTGATCTTCCCAAGTAAAAGCAAAACGGTCTTGGTTCTCAGATTGTAGCGGGGGGGCCATAAAAAACATGTCCTTAACATCCACCGTCGCCATGATCGGGTGGGCTCGTTCCTGGATTACAGCTATAAGCTCAGCAGTATTCGGTACCGCGGCCGTCAATGGACCGGTATTTGCATTAAGTCTACGATAATCCACAGTTAGTCTCCACTTGCCATTGGGTTTTCATACTGGCCACACTGGGGAGTTAAAAGGGCAGTGGGTCGGAACCACGATGCCCTGTCCCTTTAAGTCCTCTAACACAGGTGTTATTCCCCCTCTGGCCCCCAAGGGTATCGGGTAAGGCTTAACATTCGTAAGCGTCGAAGGGGGAAGTGGCGGTGCGGCTTGTAGCAGTTGAATGTCTATTGTTGGAGAGCCGAACGACCACGGTCTCCCTTTATTATCAATCCAGGTCCTCCTTTCAGGACATCAAGTCCCAGGAGGTTGAGTGGAAAATCTCCCACCACCATTGTTACCGTGGTAGTAATATCTTCTCCCAGCAATCATAGGCTGACCATTGCTAATGCCTGTGGTTGAACGTTGCCAAATGCATCTGCTACAAACAGTCTCTGTTTAGAAAATTTAACCCCACAGCTAGTAGCATCTTTCGTTTTAATAGCTGAAATTTGAGCCCCAGCATCTACCAAAAATGTGACCGGGACTTGTTTTGGCCCTACACCACCTGTAATTAGTAAATCACCCCGGCCGTTTTCAGTGAGCTGTCTGACGTTCATCCAGCCTTCGCCCCCACCCCGCTCACCAATGGAGGACGAAGGATCTAGTTTTCCGCCCAATATCGGGGGACATTTGTTTCTGGTAAGTCAATTAAAGAGGGTGCACTCAGGGTGGTATTTTTAGAATCCGTGTCTTTATCTGCCGATTTATCGGGCCATTCAGACACCAGTTTTTCTAACTCGTCAGTCGGCAATCCATCCCTTAAGTCACGCGGGATCCCCTTTTGCCACCCCTTTGCCCACAGACTGCTGCGCTTCTTTGGGATGTCCCTCCCTCCAGGTGGTTTAGCGAGGGGTGTTTTTCCATCACTCTCAGGGCGTGGAACCATTTTTACTTCAGCTCGCCTCAGGCCTCTAGAGTCTGTTTTAGTGGCCGGAAGGTTTACGGGGCCATACTTGCGCCCGTAATTGATCAATTCTTGGGTGATCTCCACCCAAGTCCACATCTTCCTATCCGGGGACCGGCAGTGCCGATCGGGTGTAAGTCCTTCTAAAGCAGCCGCAACTCTTTTGCCCTGAGGCATTGCCTGTATTTTCCCCTGTAATTGTATACCAATCGGCTTTAAGGAATTGGTGAGTCCCCTTACAAGGGGAGTCATTCGCTCAGGATCTACACGCATCATCATCGGGGACTCCTGCCCAGGCTCCAACTTCCGATCATACATCATCTGCAAGCAAGCTGCCTTCTGCACACTTTCCACTGACTGATCAACAGTCCCCGTGATTGCGAGGGGATCCCCCCTCTCCAAGGGGTTCAAACCCCCCGCCCAATAGGCTGCCCCCTGGGTTAAAGACCAAGGGGCGCGGTAATTCCCAGTAGTTAAAAATACTCCCGGTCCCCAATACCCTTCTGCCTCTTTTTCACTCAACAAAATCTGATCCCCCCAGATAACGACACTCTCGACACATACACCGTCTCCCATTCCCTAGGGGCTCGGCCAAAATCCTTTTTGAGCTTTGCCAATTTGGTGGCAGTATAGGGGACCTCCTTGGCTGTGACTTGGGGGAACTGATCCTGATCATCATCATAAATATACTCGGTCTTAACCAAGGGTTGCAGCGAGGGTGGTTCTAATTTCTCTACTTTTTCTCTCGCTGCCTGTAAGTCGTCAAAAGGGTAAACAGTTTCTCATTTTGGGGGTATTTCCTCGTGGGAAGTGCCCGCAAGGAGTTGCTCCTTAAGAGCAGTCTGCAGATGTTTCACCTGGTCTCTCTCTTCTGCAAGCTGTTCTTTTAATTCCACTACTTGCCCCTGAAGGGACCGAACAAGGTTTTGGAGAGATTCAATAATCTGGGATTCAGCAGCACGACAGCGTTCCCTCGCCTCTACAGCAGCAGCCAAACTGGCACCGAGAACAGCACAAACAATCGCTTTTTCCTTTCCGATCTTACTCTCGCATCCTTTTGCAAAGTTCTCGTTCGATCAACCACACTCTGCAAAGTATACCAATTTCCCTGAGCCCAGTCTACCCTGGGTACAGAGGGTCGTGCATTACATTTCTCCAAAAACTCAAACAAAACTTCTCTCCCCGAAGGGACAGTTTTAGTATCACGCATCTTTATACAAAGCGGGGAAGCGGTCGTCTCAGGAAGGCAGCGTGCAAGTTTCGAACACAAACCCGCCCCCCTTCACTCTCCTGAAAGGTTTCACGTATTTGCAGAACAAAGCGGGGAAGCAGTCTTCTCAGGAAGGCAGCACCTAAGTTACAAACACAGCCCTGCACCCCTTACTTTCCTGAGAGGTCTCACATATCTCGGAAAACAGTAAAAGCAATTGATAGTTGTTGATGTCCACCACTAATTGATTTATTGCTCTTAAATCTTGAACCAACCCATATCCTTGGTTATGTGGCTTTTTCACTGGAAGAATAGGAGTAATCAGATTGACGTTCTCTTAAAAGTCCATATTTGAGAAAATTATTTATTACTGGTTACAAACCTTTTCTAGCTGCTATACTAATAGGATATTGTTTCTTTCTTGCCGGTCGAACTCCTGTTTTCAATTCAACCTCTACCGGTTCCACATTTTCAACCTCTACCGGTTCCACATTTTTTGCGCTTCCTGGTTTCTCTGTCACCCAAACAAAACAGTAAACTGCATCTTTAATTTCTTCTGGTATTTCTTCAGAGTCTTCTGTGCTTGTCTGTCATAAATAAACTTGGGCTTGCCAGGAATTAGCTTCAGGAAAATGAACTTGGATTTTTCTTTTTGAAAGTTAATTTGTGCTCCCAATTTATTCAATAAATTCTGCCCCAGGAGAGGCATGGTGCATCCCAGTATATATAAAAAATTCGTGCATCAATGTTGTACCTCCAATTTTACATTTTAAAGGTTTCAAAAAAGGCCTTACCTCTTTCTTTCCTGTGACCCCAATATGCACTGGTACCCAGCACCCAGACATGCCCAGTCTTCCCATGCTTCCCTGCTGTCCACCACCCATCACACAACACCCGGACATGCCCAGCGCCCACCACACACCACCCACACTGCCCAACGCCCAGCATCTACACATACCCAGCAGAACCAGGGCCCAGCACACGCACATGCCAAGAATCCAGTACCCCCAGAGCACAGCACCCAGCTACCCCAGCGCAGCCACCCAGCACCCAGAGATACCCTGCTCTCAGTTATGCATAGTACCAGGAATGCCAGGGCCCAGCACCTAGCACCCCCACCGCCCAACACCCACCACCCGGACATGCCCAGCACACAGCACAAGCCTGCCCCGTCCTTTACTCTCCTGAGAGGTTTCGCGTATTTGCAAAACAAAGCGGGGAAGCAATCTTCTCAGGAAGGCAGCACCTAAGTTACAAACACAGCCCTGCACCCCTTACTTTCCTGAGAGGTCTCACATATCTCGGAAAACAGTAAAAGTGGGGAAGCGGTCATCTCAGGAAGGCAGCATGTAAATTTCAAACACAGTCCCGCACCCCTTACTTTCCTGAGAGATCTCACGTAAAATAGTACAGCACTCTCGTCTCAAGGGATCTTGTCCATGACGCCAATTTACTGTCCCGATCCGGTGTCGGGAATGTCCCGATCGATGTCGGGGGAGGTTTCGATATGATCCCAAGAGCAAGATTAAGACACAAACGAGGTCAAATGCCGTATACCCAAACCAGCAACTTTTAATATCAAAAGGAGAAAATCAGTAGCGATAGGATAGAATAGAGAAAGAAGACAGAAGTCAAGCAGGCATTCAGGATAGAGTTGCAAGAATAGTCACCACCATGGATCCGCGGCGTCCCGGGGGTCCAAGTCTCTCAGTGTTCCGGCAGTGGGCGGCCGCTCCGGGGTCCACGGTGTTTCGGTGGGGGCGGCAATCGCACCGGGGTGCTCTTGGCAGTCCCTTTTATTCTCATTCGAGGGCTGCAGTTTCCATGGCAACGGCATGTCTCCGCATTCCTGAGTTTTGACCGTCCAAGCACGTGCCAGCCAGAGATCTTTCACACCTTGCAGCCGTTCCCAGCAGCCAAAGGAATCCTCGCCCAGATCTACAATTCAGTCTTTTTCACACCTTGCCAGCCGGAGATCTCTGTGGCCTTGCAGCCATTCTTAAAACATTCAGCAGTCAAAGGAACCCTCGCCCAGATCTTTCACACCTTGCAGCTGATCTTATCATATTCAGCAGCCAAAGGAATCCTCGCCCAGATAAGCAGTCTTTGAGGCAGAAGTTCTACAATTCAGTCTTTCACACACCTGGACATGCCCAGCACCCAGCAACCCCAGTGCCCAGCACCCAGCACCCCTAGGGCCCAGAGACCAACACAGGCACACACCCAGCACCCCGACCGCCCAAGACCCTGAGTGCCCAGTACCCAGCACCCAGACATGGCCGGTACTCAGACATGCCCAGCAGGTAGCTTCCCTGCTGCCCACCACCCAGCACCCCGAGCGCCCATCACACAGCACCCGGACACGCCCAGCGCCCACCACACACCACCCACACTGCCCAACACCCAGCACCTACACATACCGAGCAGAACCAGGGCCCAGCACACGCACATGCCAAGAATCCAGCTCTAGTGAAGAAAACCTTGGAAACTATAAACAAACGTGGTCCAAGCATGGCTCAGGGACAAACTGCGACCCTATAAGGTAAAGAGGAAATAAGTTCATGAAGAGTTCACTACCCTAACGACCACCAGAGACCACCCGAGACCCTCAAGAAGACCCTAAAGGCTTTAGTGCGCATGTGTTTAAGATGATGTAATATTAGAATTAGTTCTCGGAAATGTAATGAATATGTAAAAGAGAAATTTAAAATATGTATGAGAAGCATGGATATAAACAGAAAGGTGACTAGACCAGGGGTGCTTGATTTGTGGCAAGTCCACCGAGCACCCAGGCCTGAATAAAACAATCTCTCTCCTGTCGTGTGGAATTGGTTACCTGCACGCCGGGCACGAATCCGCTTTTCGGACAACAGCCCCACACCCCCAGTGCCCATTCTTTCCAATTCATCAAATCAGAAGCAGTAAAAGGTCTTTTCACAAACACTGGTTCCCCCCTTGGGGAACCACAGCCTGACGAAGGGGTGGTAATAAGACACCGCTGTTGGGTCCTAGTTTTGCCAGCTATTGGACTAAATGTATTACTTCCCCTTGCTTCAGTTTCAAAACTTTCATTTTTACTCGGTGCCACCGACATCTGCGTATCTTCTTTCTCTTCTCCTAGTTTTAAACACCGGTTTCCTATACTACAAGCAGAACAACAATGCGTTTTTGGTTCCTTGTCCTCCATCACCATCATCACATGAGAATCTGAGTCTAAAAGTTTACATTTCTTCCGAATTTCATGATCATTTCTCAAGGTAAAGAACAAGTCCTCCCATATACCCTGGTTGTCAACAAAATAACATAAGTTGCAAGGTAGTAGTATATTGCAAAGTTCCCTCCCAATTCTGGCCATTTTACCTCATCTTCTCATTTATACATTGGCCACCATTTAGTACAATATTCAATTAATTTCTCCTTTCTCAAAGGATCTCCCCCAAATTTTCCCCAATGTTTTATGATGCATCCAAGGGGAGAGCAAGGTGTTACTTTAGACTATTGAGTTCCCATATTTTTGCCCCAAAAGAACGTTCTTAACCATGATTTCATATACTCCAGTCGTCACTGTCAAACGTATATGAACGTACCTTTGGCCACAATTCCTTACCAAATGCATGCACAATTTTATACCCCAGAACAATATCTCTTTTACCTTAGCGTTGCACCGTTGAGTTGCTCACCTGCTCTGGTCAGGGAGAATACTCACGGAGTCCCCGATCAAAAGCTCGGTGCGCGCTGGAGTCCAGAGAGCAGGGTCTCCCCACCGAGAGCCGGCAAGTCGATGCGGGCAAGGCTTCACAGCAGTTCCATCTGGGTCGCCAAAAACAGTTGTTCCGACAAGCGGATTCCTACCCGGCGTGCAAGGAACCAATTCCACACGCTCAGGAGAGAGAGAGATTGTTTTATTCAGGCCTGGGTGCTTGGTGGACTTGCCACAAATCAAGCACCCCTGGTCTAGTCACCTTTCTGTTTATATCCATGCTTCTCATACATATTTTAAGATTCTCTTTTACATATTCATTACATTTCTGAGAACTAATTCTAATATTACATCATCCTAGACACATGCGCACTAAAGCCTTTAGGGTCTCCTTGGGGGTCTCGGGTGGTCTTTAGTGGTCGGCAGGCTAGTGAACTCTTCGTGAACCTGTTCCTTTCTTTCCTCATAAGGTCGAGGTTTGTCTCCGAGCCACGTCTGGACCACGTTTGTTTATGGTTCTCTTTTCCAAGGTTACTCTTCACTGGAGCCTAACAATGCTTCCGGGATACACGATTTATGCTAGTTACAATTCTACACACCTGCAAACACCACACCTGCTAGTTACCTATCTTCTAAGCAACAAGTCTTCATTGTTTAGAATTACAGAAGCGAGCAGCAGAATTACAGAAGGGAGCAGTATGGAATAGTAGACATTGTACCTACTGTATCACCAGTACCCACAAGACCCAGCACCCGGTCGTGACCAGCACCCAGCACCACAGCATGCCCAGTGCGCAGCACCCGGTCATGCCAAGCACCTGGACGTGCCAAGCACCAAACACCTCACTGCCCAGCACACAATAGTCCTAGCACCCAGTAGCACCAGCACCCAGCAGCAAGACTTAGACTGCACCCGCTTATGCATGATACTCAGCACTCCGAGGGCCCAGCAACCAGCACCCCCAGTACCTAGCCCCCTACTCCCACACCGGCCAGCACCCAGCAAGCCCAGTGCCCAAGCAACCAGCACCCCCAGTACCTAGCCCCCTACTCCCGTACCGGCCAGCACCCAGCAAGCCCAGTGCCCAGCACCCAGCAAACTCAGGGCCCAGCACTGTCATGGTTTAACCTGGCAGCAGCCAAATACCACGCAGCCGCTCGCTCACCCCCCCCGCCGGGTGGGATGGGGAGAGAATCAGAAGGGTAAAAGTGAGAAAACTCGTGGGTTGAGATAAAGACAGTTTAATAGGGAAAGCAAAAGCCGCGCACGCAAGCAAAGCAAAACAAGGAATTCATTCACCACTTCCCATCGGCAGGCAGGTGTTCAGCCATCGCCAGGAAAGCAGGGCTCCATCACGCGTAACGGTTACTTGGGAAGACAAACGCCATCACTCCGAACGCCCCCCCTCCTTCTTCTTCACCCAGCCTTATATGCTGAGCATGACGTCATATGGTATGGAATAGCCTATTGGCCAGCTGGGCCAGCCGTCCTGGCCACGCTCCCTCCCAGCCCCCTGCACATCTGGCAGGGCATGGGAAGATGAAAAGTCCTTGACTAGCATAAACAATACCTAGCAACAACCAAAACATCAGTGTGTCATCAACATTATTCTCACACTACATCCAAAACACAGCACTATACCAGTTAATAGGAAGAAAATCAACTCCATCCCAGCCAAAACCAGGACAGTATCCACCCCTTATTCCATACCATTTACATCATGCTCAGGTCCCACACTATCCAATACATTCTCATTACCCACCATCCCCCTTCCCATCTTTTGATATAATGCACAGATATCATTCCCTTAGTCTATGAACCACCCCTGTAAAATGTCCATAAAATATCCATAAATGTCCACAAAATGTCCACTGCATTCATTTAGTCCATGACTTCGGGCTCCATCTGTTATGGTGGTCACTCAGGTCAGCAGAGGTGGCATGTTGCGTGGAGTTACTGGGCACCAAAGCCAGCTCAGGTCGGGTCACTGCTGCGCCTGCGCTGCTTCTTGTAAAGCTCGTCCTCCATTGGTTCAGGTGGTTCCTGCTAGAGTAAATCCTACAACATACATCCATGCAACTCAAATCATGGGTTACAACAATTTAAAGGTATATCCATTACAATCTCCACCCCTGGTCCCTTTGGGCCAGACCATAGGGTTTAACATTGCAATGAACTCCTCCCCTTGCCCCTGCTCCGACTTGGACTTATCCACAGACTGCAGTCCCTTAGGGGTGTACCTGCTCCAAGTGGAGCCTTACCTATGAGCCACAGTCTCTCCAGAGGTATACCTGCTGCGGCACAGGCTTGTCCACAGCCACAGTCGCTTCGAGGTGCACCAGTCCCAGCGTGGCCTTACCCACAGCCATAGTCCCTTCAGAAGTAAACCTGCTCCAACACGGCCTTACCCATGGCTGCAATCTCTCCAGGGGTGTACCTCCCCTGTCATGGGCTTATCCACGGCCACACGCTTTGAGGTGCTCCTGCATGACCTCATGCACAGCCACTGACGCTTCAAGGTGTACCTGCTGTAGCATGGACTTATCCACAGCCACAGATGCTTTGAGGTGTACCTTCTCCAGCGTGGACTTATCCTTAGGCCACAATCCCTTCAGAGGTATACCTACTGTGGCACAGACATAACCACGGCCACAGACGCTTCGAGATGTACCTGCTTGGGCATGGGCTTATCCACAGTCACAGACGCCTCGGGGTGTCCTGTCCCGCATGGACTCAGCCACAGGTCACAGTCCCTTCGATTCGAGTTCACGCTGCAGTTCCAGCCTGTCCAGCACAGCAGCACAGAAGCAGCAGCGATGCCCTGGCCCTCTGCCAGCCCAGGCGCATCCCCATTGCTGTTATCAGAACGTTCCCAGGCACAGCACAGTAAGACGATCAGCAGTGCAGCAGTGCAGCAAGCAGTGAGAGCAAAAAAAAAGCAGCCACTAACGAGCACAAGACTCTAATACACATTAAGGCAAGCAAGCCCCATGGCAAGCACAAGAGCCTGCGAATTAATAGCTAAACAGCAGTAACAGCTATAAATTCGATCTAGCACATTCCAATCAAACCTGTCATTATCTCGAACCCTTCGAGCCCCACGTTGGGCGCCAAAAAGGACTGTCATGGTTTAACCCCAGCCGCCCACTGAGCACCACGCAGCCGCTCGCTCACCCCCCCGCCTGGGTGGGATGGGGGAGAGAATCAGAAGGGTAAAGTGAGAAAAACTCGTGGGCTGAGATAAAGACAGTTTAATAGGGAAAGCAAAAGCCGCGCACACAAGCAAAGCAAAACAAGGAATTCATTCACCACTTCCCATCGGCAGGCAGGTGTTCAGCCATCGCCAGGAAAGCAGGGCTCCATCACGCGTAACGGTTACTTGGGAAGACAAACGCCATCACTCCGAACGCCCCCCCCTCCTTCTTCTTCACCCAGCCTTATATGCTGAGCATGACGCCATATGGTATGGAATAGCCTATTGGCCAGCTGGGCCAGCCGTCCTGGCCACGGTCCCTCCCAGCCCCCTGCACATCTGGTAGGGCATGGGAAGACAAAAAGTCCTTGACTAGCATAAACAATACCTAGCAACAACCAAAACATCAGTGTGTCATCAACATTATTCTCACACTACATCCAAAACACAGCACTATACCAGTTAATAGGAAGAAAATCAACTCCATCCCAGCCAAAACCAGGACAAGCACGCAGCACCCAGACATGCCCAGCACCAAGCAACCCCAGTGCACAAAACGCAGCATCCCCAGCACCCAGAAACCAACAGCCTCAGCGCCCAGCACTTCCACCACCCAACACACACCACCCGGACACGCCCAGCACACAGCAACCCACACTGCCCAGTATCCAGCACCCAGACATGCCCAGTACTCAGACATGCCCAGCAGGCAGCTTCCCTGTTGCCCACCACCCATCACAGAGCACCTGGACATGCCCAGCGCCCACCACACACCACCCACACTGCCCAACACCCAGCACCTACACATACCGAGCAGAACCAGGGCCCAGCACACGCACATGCCAAGAATCCAGCACCCCCAGAGCACAGCACCCAGCTACCCCAGCGCAGCCACCCAGCACCCAGAGATACCCTGCTCTCAGTTATGCATAGTACCAGGAATGGCCCAGCACCGAGCACCCCCACCGCCCAACACCCACCACCCGGACATGCACAGCACACTGCACCCCCACTGCCCCACACCCCCCAGTGCCCAGAACCCAGACATGCCCAGCACCCAAACATGCCCAGCGCCCAACACACCAGAACGCAGCAAACCAGCTTCCAACATCCCCAGTGATAAGCACATAGCACCCGGACATGCCCAGCACCCGCAGCACTCAGCACCCAGCGCACCCTGTACCCAGAAACCAGTTCCCCCACCACCCAGCACTCCATGTGCCCAGTACCCAGCACCCAGACATGCCCAGCACCCAGACATACACAGCACCCCTAGGACCCAGCACTCAGAACGCCAGCGCACTGCACTGTCCTGCTTCCGGCTGGGACAGAGTTAACTTTCTTCCCAGTAGCTTGGGGGCTGTGCTGTCTTTTGGGTTTGGTGTGAGAGGAGCGTTGATGGCCCATTGATGCTTTGGTTGTTGCTGGGCGGTGCTTGCACCGGGGAGACTTTTGTTTTCTCTTTTCAGCCTCCCATACTATGCCATGTGCAGTGGAAGCTCAGGGGAGGGGGTGAGCACGGCCCGGGAGGATGACCCAGCTGGCTAATGGGGTATTCTATACCATGTGACATCATGCTTGGTATAAAAACTGGGGGGCTCCCTCCCCGCCCCATTCGTGACTTGCGGTCAGCGGCGGTGTGCAGTTGCATTGTGCATTACCTGCTTTGTATATTCTGATGTTATTATTACTATTCTACTTCGTTTCATTTCAATTATTAGACTGTTTTTATCTCAACCCTGGAGTTTTCCTACTTGTGCCCTCCCGATTCTCTTCCCTATCCCACGGCGGGGAGGGAGGAGTTAGCAAGCGGCTGCACAGGTTTCATTTGGTGGCTGGGGTTAAACCACGACATGCACCCATCCTACCCTTCACCCAGCACCGAGAAATCTCACTGCCCAGTACCCAGCACTCCCAGGGCCCAGCACCCCCATGGCCCACCACTAAGTCCCAGACATGCGCACAACCACACAGCACCTGGACCTGCCCAGCACCCTCACTGCCCACCACCCAGAACCCCAAGTCTCGAGCACACAGCATCCGGACATGCCCAGCACCTGCACACGCCAAGCATCCACAAAACCCAGCACCAGGTCATGATCAGCATCTGGAAATTCCCACAATCTGCACCTCTAGCTCCCAGCAGCCAGCACCCCCAGCTCCCAGTAGCCCCAACACCCAGCAGCCAGACATACCCTGCACCCCTCTTATGCATGGTACCCTGCACTCCCAGGGCCCAGCAATCAGCATCGCCAGTATGTAGCCCCCAGCACCCGCACTGCCCAACTCCCCGAGCACCCAGCAGTCCCAGTGCCTCGGACCCATCACTTGGAAATGCCCAGCACTAAAAGATGCCTGGCACCCCCCATGTCCAGAACCTACTATGCTCAGGGTCTAGCACCCCCACTGCCCAGCTCCCAGACATGACAGCAAGCCAGCCCACGGAATGCCCAGCACCGCTCCCACTCAGCAGCAGAACTGCCCAGCACCAAGCACCACCAATGTGTAGCAAGGCGTGCTAGGTGTGGCAGATATGGCGCTTTTGAGGTGCTGGAGGTGGCTGGGTGCTGGGCGGCTGTGAAGGAGCTATCAAGGGAAGGTGAGAGCTGCCAACATCTTTCGGTCCTGCCTACCTGTCTGTGGGAGCCCGAAGGGGTGATTGACTGCTTTGCAGTTGGGCTGTGGCAAGGTTGATGGTTGGGTGGCAGAGCCCCCTGAAAGGGCTGCCACGAAAGGCGAGAGGAAGAGCGAGCTTTCAATCCTGGTTCCTTCTGTGTTGGAGCGCCCTCTGGTGGATGCCATTATCTAACGCAGAAGCTGGACCTATGCCTTACCCTCAGCCGAGCCAAGCTCCGAAGCGGCCACGCATCAATAGAGCTCTAGCCCAGAAGCTGATTGGACAGATGCCTTATGCTGGCCCTCACCTTCCCTTTGCAGCCCTAATAAAACCGAAGCAGTGCATTTGTTCTCCCACCTACCCTCAGCCTACGCCTTACCCTCATCAGAGCCAAGCTCCGAAGCGGCCACTCACCACATGGGGCTCAGGCACAGAAGTAGCCAGGACTCACGCTTGATGCTGGCCCTCACCTTTGCTTGGCAGCCCCTCCTCAGCCTCACCAACGTCACGGTCCTCTGTGTGTTCTCCCACCTAACCTCACCCTATCCTGTGCCCTCATCAGAGCCAAGCTCCGAAATGGCCACCGTCCATATTGGACTCTGTACAGAAGTAGCCTGGAGTCAAGGCTGATGCTGGCCCTCACCTTTGCTTGGCAGCCCCTTCTCAGCCCCACCAACACCGGGGCACTGTGTCTCTTCTCGCATCTGAATTCAACTAAGTACGTACCCTAATCAGAGCAAAGCTCTGAAGTGGCAACCCACCACATTGGACTCAGGCACAGAGGTTGCCAGGACAGACGCCTTCTACTGGCCCTACCTTTCCCTTGGCAGCTCCACCAAGAACGAGGCTCTGTGTCTGTTCTCCCTCCAAACCTCTGCCTAAGCCTTTCCCTCATCAGAGCTAAGCTCCGAAATGGCCACCCTCCACATAGGACTGTGGCACAGAAGTAGCCTGGACTCGAGCTTGATGTTGGCCCTCACATTTGCTTGGTAGCCCCTTCTCAGCCCCACCAACACCGGGGCTCTGTGTCTCTTCGCCCTCCAAACTTCTGCCTAAACCTTTCCCTCATCTGAAGCTGTCACCGACCACATGGGACTCAGGCACGGAAGTATCGAGGACTGATGTTGATGCTGACCCTCACTTTCCCTTGGAAGCCCCTTGTCAGCCCCACCAAAACCGGAGCGCTGTGTCTCTTCTCGCATCTGAATTCAACCAAGTCCGTACCCTAATCAGAGCCAAGCTCCGAAGTGGCAACCCACCACATTGGACTCTGGCAAAGAGGTTGCCAGGACAGACGCATTCTACTGGCCCTACCTTTCCCTTGGCAGTTCCACCAGAACGAGGCTCTGTGTCTGCTCTCCCTCCAAACCTCTGCCTAGGCCTTTCTCTCATCACAGCTAAGTTCCGAAGCGGCCACTCACTACATGGGACTCAGGCCAGAAGTAGCCAGGATGGAAGGCTTATACTGGCCATGACCTTCCCTTGGCTGCAACTCCTCAGCTCCACCAACACCGGGGCTCTGTGTCTGTTCGCTCACCTAAGCTCTACCTAACCCTTTCACTCATCAAGCCAAGCTCCGAAGCGGCCACCCACCACATGGGACTCAGGCCAGAAGTAGCCAGGACTAGAGGCTTATACTGGCCCTCACCTTCCCTTGGCTGCCACTCCTCAGCTCCACCAAAACCGGGGCTCTGTGTCTGTTCTGCCACCCAAGCTCTGCCTAACCCTTGCCCTCATCAGAGCCAAGCCCTGGAATGGCCACCCACCACTTAAGTGCCAAGCCCCATGTGGAGGGTGGCCACTTCGGAGCTTGGCCCTGATGAGGGTCAGGGCTAGATTGATGTTAGGTGGGAGAACAGACACAGCGCCCCGGTGTTGGTGAGGCTGCCAAGGGAATGTGAGGGCCAGCATCATCCACGAGTCCTGGCTATTCAGTGCCAAGCCCTATGTGGAGGGTGGCCGCTTCGGAAGGTTGGCTCTGATGAGGGTCAGGGCTAGGTTGACGTTAGGTGGGAGACCAGAGACAGAGCCCCAGTATTGGTGCGGCTGAGAACGGGGTGCGAAGTGATTGTGAGGGCCAGCATCTGCCTTGATTCCTGGCTATCTCAGTGCCAAGCTCCACGTGGAGTGTGGCCGCTTCGGAGCTTTGCTCTGATGAGGGTAAGGGATATGTCGAGGATTTTTGGGAGAAGAGAGACAGAGCCCCGGTTTTGGTGGGGCTACCAAGGGAAGGTGAGGGCCAGCATCAACCTTGATTTCTGGTTACCTTAGTGCCAAGCACCAAGAGGAGGGTGGCTGCTTTGGAACTTGGCCCTGATGAGGGTCAGGGCTAGGTTGAAGTGAGGTGGGAGACCAGAGGCAGAGCCCCGGCATTGGTGCGGCTGAGAAGGGGCTGTGATGTGGTCGTGAGGGCCGGCATCAACCCTGATTCTCGGCTACCTCAGTGCCTAAGCCCCACGTGAAGAGTGGTCGCTTCGGAGCTTGGCTCCGATGAGGGTAAGGGATAGGTCGCTGTTAGGTGCGAGCAGAGACACAGAGCCCCGGTATTGGTGGGGCTGAGACGGGGCTGCCAAGAGATTGTGAGGGCCAGCATCAACGTTGATTCCTGGCTACTTCAGTGCCTGAGCCCCATGTTGAGGGTGGCCTCTTCGGAGCTTGGCTCCGATAAGGGTAAGGGATATGTCGAGGATAAACGGGAGAACAGAGACAGAGCCCCGGTGTTGGTGGGGCTACGAAGGGAATGTGAGGGCCAGCATCACCTTGATTTCTGGTTACCTTAGTGCCAAGCTCCTCGTGGAGGTTGGCCGCTTCGGAGCTTGGCTCCG
This sequence comes from Puffinus mauretanicus, assembly GCA_023333565.1. NCBI lineage: Eukaryota > Metazoa > Chordata > Aves > Procellariiformes > Procellariidae > Puffinus > Puffinus mauretanicus. Next base: position 40,513 of record JAJKFH010003077.1, on the reverse strand, counting down.
ATGAGGGTCAGGGATAGGTCGATGTTAGGTGCGAGCAGAGACACAGAGCCCTGGTGTTGTTGGGCCTGAGAAGGGGCTGCCAAGAGACCGTGAGAGCCAGCATGAGCCTTGCTTCCTGGTTACTTCAGTGCCAAGCCCCATGTGGAGGGTGGCCACTTCGGAAGCTTGGCTCTAATGAGGGTAAGGGATGTGTAAGAGAACAGAGACAGAGCCCCGGTGTTGGTGTGCCTGAGAAGGGGCTGCCAAGAGACCGTGATGGCCACCATCAGCCTTGGTTCCTGGCTACTACATTGCCTAGCCCCATGTGGAGGGTGGCCACTTCGGAGTTTGGCCCCGATGAGGGTAAGGGATAGGTCGATTTTAGGTGCGAGCAGAGACACAGTGCCACGGTGTTGATGGGGCTGAGAAGGGGCTGCCATGAGATCTTGAGGGCCAGCATCAACCTTGAGTCCTGGCTATTTCTGTGCCTGAGCCGGATGAGGTGGGTGGCCGTTTCGGAGCTTGCCTCTGATGAGGATAAGGGATAGTTTGAATTTCTGCGTAGATAACGAGAGCCTTCTGCATTTGATAACGCCACCCACCACATGGACTCCAATCGAGGAGTAGCCCCTTCCCGGTCCCACCACCCCTCTCCCTTTTTCTCAAACCTAAATATCCACCTTTGCCTTACCATCTCTCGAGCCCATTTCCTAAATGGCTTCCCACCAGAGGGCGCTCCAACACAGAAAGAACCAGGATTGAAAGCTGTTTCTTGCTCTTGCCTTTCCTGGCAGCCCTTTCAGAGGGAGCTGCTCTCGCTCTACCACCCAACCAGCAACCTTACCACAGCCCAACTGCAAAGCAGTTGATCCCCTCTTCGGGCTCCCATAAACTAACAGGCAGGACTGAAAGATGTTGGTGGCTCTCACCTTCCCTTGATAGACCCTTCTCAGCTGCCCAACAGCCAGCCAGCTCCAGCACCCCAAATATGCCATATCCACCACACCTAGCACTCCTTGCTACACATTGGTGGTGCCTGGTGCTAGGCAGGTTCCATTGCTGAGTCGTGGGGGTGTTGGGTGGTGGGCACTGCGGGGACTGGCTTCTTGTCATGTCCTGGTGCTGGGTGGTGGGCACTGCGGGGACTGGCTTCTTGTCATGTCCTGGTGCTGGGGATGCTGGGTGCTGCGTGCTGGGCTCCGGGCCTGCTGGGCATGTCCAGGTGCTATGCATTGGCGCTGAGTGTGCATGTGTGGGAATCAGTGCTGGGCCATGGGAGTGCTGGGCCCTGGCAGTGCTGGGTGGAGGGTATGATGGGTGCATGTGTTGGTTTAACCCCAGCCAGCAAATAAACCCCACGCAGCCGCTGGCTCACCTCCCCCCCCCACACCCCGTGGGATTGGGGAGAGAATCGAGAAGGCACAAGTAGGAAAGCTCCCGGGTTGAGATAAAAACAGTTTATTGACTGAAATAAAACCAAGTAGAACAGTAATAATAACAATGAGAACAACAACAACAACAGATGATACAAAGCAGGCAATGCACAATGCAACTGCTCACTGCTGTCGACCGTGTGTCGCGAGCGGGGGGGGAGGGGCCCCCCCGGCCCCTCCCATTTTTTATACTGAGCATGATGTCACATGCTATAGAATACCCCATTGGCCAGCTGGGTCAACTACGCCGGCTGTGCTCCCCAACCCCCCCCCCCAACCCCCCTCCCCCGAGCTTCCCGTGGGAGGCTGAAAAAAGAAAACAAAAGTCTCCCGGTGCAAGCACCGCCCAGCAACAGCCAAAGCATTAAGGGGCCATCAAGGCTCCTCTCACACCAAACCCAAAAGCCAGCACACCCCCCCAAGCTACTGGGAAGAGAGTTAACTCTGTCCCAGCCAGAAGCAGGACAGTGCAGTGCGCTGGCGTTCTGAGTGCTGGGTCCTAGGGCTACTGTGTATGTTCGGGTGCTGGGCATATCCGCGTGCGGGTACTGGGCAGTTGGGGTGCTGGGTGGTGGTGGTACTGGATGCTGGGCATTGGGTGTGCTGGTTTCTGGGCACTGGGGGTGGTGGGTGCTGAGCACAGCGTGTGCTGGGTGCTATGTGCAGATCACTGGGGATGGTGGGGGCTGGTTTGCTGCTTTCTGGTGTGTTGGGCGCTGGGCATGTTTGGGTGCTGGGCATGTCTGGGTGCTGGGCACGGGCAGTGGGGCTGCTGGGTATGTCCGGGTGGTGGGTATTGGGCGGTTGGAGTTCTGGGTGCTAGGTACTGGGGTTGCTGGGCCTTGGCATTGCTTGGTACTATGCATAACTGAGTGGAGGGTATGTCTTGGTGCTGGCCATATCCGGTGCTGGGCATATCCGGTGCTGGGTGTGTGCTCTGGGTTTGCTGGGTGCTGTGCTCTGGGGGTGTTGGATTCCTGGCATGTGCGTGTGCTGGCCCCTGGTTGTGCTGGGTATGTGTGAGTGCTGGGTGTTGGGCAGTATGGGTGCTGCGTGGTGGGCGCTGGGCATGTCCCGGTGCTGGGTGATGGGCACTGGAGGTCCTGGGTGATGGGGAGCAGGGAAGCTGCCTTCTAGGAATGTCTCAGTGCTGGGCATATCCAGGTGCTTGGTGCTGTGCACTGGTGGTGGTGGAACTGGGTGCTGGGCATGTGCCGGTGCTAGGCAATGGCGGTGCTGGGTGCTTGGCGCTGGGGCTGATGGTCTTTGGGTGTGCTGGGTGGTGGGGGTGCTGGGCATGTTGCAGGTGTTGGTTGCTGGGCCCTGGGTGTACTGGGTGCTGGACCCTGGGGTGGTTGGTTTCTGGGCACTGGAGCTTCTGGGTTGTGTGCACTGGGGTTGCTGGGTGCTGGGCATCGGCCTTGCTGGGTGCTGGCTGGTGTAAATGCTGGGTGCTAAGTGCTGGTTGCTGGGCCCTGGGAGTGTTGGGTACTAGGCATAAGCAGGTGCAGGATGTCTCTTGCTGCTGGGTGCTGGGCACTGGGGCTGCTGGGTGCTGGGCATGTCCAGGGTCTGTGTGTTGGCGGTGAGTGTGCTGGGTTGTGCGCATGTCTGGGAATGAGTGCTGGGCCATGGGGGTGCTGGGTGGAGGGTATGATGGGTGCATGTCGTGGTTTAACCTGGTATGTGCGTGTGCTGTGTGTTGGGCCCTGGTTGTGCTGGGTATGTGTGGGTGTTGGGCAGTGTGGGTGCTGTGTGGCGGGGCCTGGGCATGTCCAGGTGCTGGGCGGTCGGGATGCTGGGTGGTGGACAGCAGGGAAGCTGCCTGCTGGGCACGTCTGGGTGCTGGGCATGTTGGGTGCAGGGCACTGGGCAGTGGGGGTGGTGGGCGGTGGGGGTGTTGTGTGCTGGGCATGTCCGGGTGCTGGGCAGTGGTGGTGCTGGGTGCTTGGTGCTGGGGAGGTGGTCCCTGGTGGTGCTGCATGCTGGGCATGTCCGGGTGCTGGGCAGTGGTGGTGCTGGGTGCTTGGTGCTGGGGATGGTGGTCCCTGGTGGTGCTGCATGCTGGGCATGTCCGGGTGTTGGGTGGTTGGAGTGTTGGGTGCATGCGAGTGTTGGTTTCTGAGCCCTGGGAGTGCTGGGCGCTGGGGCTGTTGGTTGCTGGGCGCTGGGGCTTTTGGGTTGTGTGCACTGGGGTTGCTGGGTGCTGGGCAATGGCTGGCTGCTGGGTTCTGGGCCCTGAGGTTGCTGGGCACCGGCCTTGCTGGGTGCTGGCTTGTGTGGGTGCTGGGGGCTAAGTACTGGGGGTGCTGGTTGCTGGGCCCTGGGAGTGCTGGGTACTATGCGTAAGCGGGTGCAGGGTATCTCTTGCTGCTGGATGCTGGGTGCTGGGGGTGCTGGGCACTGGGGCTGCTGGGTGCTGGGCATGTCCAGGGGCTGTGTGTTGGTGGTGGGTGTGCTGGGTTGTGCACATGTCTGGGAATGAGTGCTGGGCCATGGGGGTGCTGGGTGGAGGGTATGATGGGTGCATGTCGTGGTTTAACCCCAGCCTGCAAATAAACCCCACGCAGCCGCTGGCTCTCCTCCCCCCCCACCCCGTGGGGTGGGGGAGAGAATCGGGAGGGCACAAGTAGGAAAACTCCCGGGTTGAGATAAAAACAGTTTATTGACTGAAATAAAACGAAGTAGAACAGTAATAATAACAATGAGAACAACAACAACAGATGACACAAAGCAGGCAATGCACAATGCAACTGCTCACCGCTGCTGACCGCGTGTCATGAACTGGGGGGGGGAGGGGGGGGAGTAGTTTCCCCCCACCACCTCCTCCCATTTTTTATACTGAGCATGATGTCACATGCTATAGAATACCCCATTGGCCAGCTGGGTCAACTACGCCGGCTGTGCTCCCCACTCCCCCGCCCCCCAACCCCCCCCCCCCCGAGCTTCCTGTGGGAGGCCGAAAAGAGAAAACAAAAGTCTCCCCGGTGCAAGCATCACCCAGCAACAGCCAAAGTATTAAGGGGCCATCAACAGCCATCAACGCTCCTCTCACACCAAACCCAAAAGCCAGCACACCCCCCCAAGCTACTGGGAAGAAAGTTAACTCTGTCCCAGCCAGAAGCAGGACAGTGCTGAGTGCTGTGTATGTCCGGGTGCTGGGCATGTCTGGGTGCGGGGTACTGGGCACTGGGGGTGCTGGGTGGTGGGGATGCTGGATGGTGGGTGTTGGGTATGCTGGTTGCTGGGTGTGAGACGTGTGGGGGTGCTGGATGGTGAGTGTTTGGTGTGCTGGGTACAGAGCACTGGGGGTGGTGGGTGCTGAGCGCTGCGGGTGCTGGGTGCTGGGCATGTCCGGGTGCTATGTGCTGATCACTGGAGATGTTGGGGGCTGGTTTGCTGGGATCTGGGCAGTGGTGTGTTGAGTGCTGGGCATGTTTGGGTGCTGGGCATGTCTGGGTGCTGGGTACTGGACGCTGGCTGTGTGGGGCAGTGGGGGTGCTGTGTGCTGGGCACGTCCGGGTGGTGGGTGTTGGGCAGTGGGAGTGTTGGGTTCTAGATACTGGAGTACTGGGCCCTGGTATTGCTGGGTACTACACATAACTGAGTGCAGGGTATGTCTTGGTGCTGGACGCTGAGTACTGGAGGTAATGGGTGCTGGGTGTTGGGCATATGCGGTGCTAGGTGCTGGGCATATGCGGTGCTGGGTGGCTGTGCTGGGGTTGCTGGGTGCTGTGCTGTGAGGGTGCTGGATTCCTGGCATGTGCGTGTGCTGTGTGCTGGGCCCTGGTTGTGCCGGGTATGTGTGGGTGCTGGGCGTTGGGCAGTGTGGGTGCTGTGTGGCGGGGCCTGGGCATGTCCGGGTGCTGGGCGGTCGGGATGCTTGGCGGTGAGCAGCAGAGAAGCTGCCTGCTGGGCATGTCTGAGTGCTGGGCATTTGTGGGTGCTGTGTACTGGCAGTGGGGGTGGTGGGCGGTGGTGGTGCTGTGTGCTGGGCTGCTGGGTTTTGGGCGGTGGGCGTGCTGGGTGCTGGGTGTGTGCGTGTGTTGGTTTCTGGGCGCTGGGGGTGCTGGGTGCTGTGCACTGGGGTTGCTGGGTGCTGGGCATGTCCGGGTGGCGGGCATGGCTGGGTGCTGTGCCCTGAGGTTGCTGCGTGCTGGGCACTGGGCTTGCTGGTGCTGCTGGTGCGGGTGCTGGGTGCTAGGTGTTGTCCGAAAAGCGGATTCGTGCCCGGCGTGCCATTAAGCAATTCCAGATGCTCAGGAGAGAGATTGTTTTATTCAGGCCTGGGGGCTCGGTGGACTTGCCACAAATGAAGCACACCGGGTCTAATCACCTTTCTGTTTGTATCCATGCTTCTCATACATATTTTCAGTTTCTCTTTTACATATTCCTTAGATTTCCGAGAACCGATTATAATATTACGTCATCCTAGACACATGCGCACTAAAACCTTTAGGGTCTCCTTGAGGGTCTCGGGTGGTCTCTGGTGGTCGGCGGGGTAGTGAACTCTTCGTGAACCTGTTCCTTTCTTTCCTTATAAGGTCGAGGTTTGTCTCCGAGCCACGTCTGGACCACGTTTGTTTATGGTTCTCGTTTCCAAGGTTACTCTTCACTAGAGTCTAACAATGCTTCCAGGAGACACGATTTAGACTACAATTCTACACACCTGCAAACACCACACCTGCTAGTTACCTAACTTCTAAGCCACAAGTCTTCATTGTGTAGAAGTACAGAAGCGAGCAGTATGGAACAGTAGATACCGTACCTACTGCATCAATCCCCCCCTTTGAGACTTACAATGTTGAGCATCATGAGTCTCACATCCTTTAGTTATAAGCATTTGGTCTACAAAAAGACATACATTGAATCATACAACAAGTAATTAGAACTAAGATGATGATCAGTATTGCAAATAAGAACAACTGTCTGAGCCAATTTAAATTTGGAAGCCACGAAAATAACCAAGAAAGATCTTACCCTTCTCGTTCCTTAAATCCACAGGCTAAGTCCTTTAATTGTTGAATTTTCTTCGCAATTAACTGTGAATTATCACCTAGGTTCTGCAATACAAAAAGAAGACATGTTGGTTACTTCTCGGGCTAAAAGTTCTCAGAGAGTTTGATTTCTCTCCCATTTTGGCAATAGAAATTGGGATTCAGCTTTACTGATCGTCATAATTAATATCAACAGGCTCCACGTTTTCTACTCCTAACCCCACACTTTCCTAATTAATTTGGTTTCCTTTCTAACAAGAAATATTTTAAATATCACAGAGAATTCCGCAACAGCTCTGGTAAGTCATCAAGTACGCCTTCAAATTAATTGCAATGGTTCCTTAGGTGTAGATGTCCACGGTCTAGGAGGTATTTTGTTTATTCTGGTGTAATGAATCCAAGAGTCTATTTCTTCTAATTTTACAGCAGTGGTTGTTGTTAATAACACTTGGAAGGGTCCTTTCCACTTTTCTCCAAAGGGGTCGTCCTTCCACCTTCGCAGGTAGACTTGGTCTCCTGGGCTGAATGAACGTACCAGAAATTCCAGGGGTAAAAGTGTCCTCAAAAGAACATATTTGTGTAAAGAACTCACCATTTTACTCAAAGACAAGAGAGATTCAGTTAACACTTTTTCTCCTATTACGTGCATTTGGTCAAACCTTCCTGTTAGATTGACATTAGAAGGTTTACGACCCAGAATTTCAAATGGACTTACTTCTTCTTTAGCTCTTGGGGTTACCCTAATTCTTAACAAGGCAAGTGGTAAAGCTTCAATCCGTTTCAGCTGAGCTTCCTGACATATTTTAGAAATTTGTCTCTTTAATACTTGGTTCATTCTCTCTACTTGTCTACTAAATTGTGGTCGTCTTAGTGTCTTACTCACATTCTTAATAACCTCCGCTACAAAATGTGGGCCTCTATCAGAGGACATCTCTAAAGGGACTCCAAATCTTGAAATAATTTCTTTCCATAAGTGTTTTGTTACCTCTTTTGCCTTGTTGGTTTGCCACGGGAAAGCTTTTGGCCATCCGGAGAAGGTATTTACCAATACCAATAAATATCGGTATTGGTTGCACCTTGGTAGCTCTGAAAAATCTATTTGCCAATACTCACCGGGAGTTACGCCTTTCCTTACCTCTCCAGGAGGGGGTCGGATTTGTATTTACGAATTGTTCCTAAGACAAATCTCACATTTAGCACACTCACTCACACTTGTAGCAATCAATAACATTTTAGTCCCTATTTTGCATACCATTTTACCGACTCGACCATTGCTTCTGCTCCCATGTGTCTCAGCATGGGTTGTGACCATCAATTTCTTCATGATTTTGGGAGTTACTATACATTGCCCATGTGAAGTAATCCATCATCCTTGATCATTCTTTTTGCACTGTAATAGCTTAGCCAACTTATTTTCTTTTTCGTTATCATTTGGGGATTCTATTTGAATTTCTTTGGATGCACAGCAACTTCTTTGGGTTTTTTTCTGTGGTGGTGTTTTTTTTTTTGTTTTGTACTGCTTCCAATGAATTTAAAATCTCTGTCCATACTTTATAGGTGAGCCACTGGCAGACAAAAGTTCTCGCTCTTTCCATATCGCTCCATGGGCATGAACAACTCCAAAAGCATATTTAGAGTCTGTCTAAATATTAACTCTTTTACCTTTAGCCAGATCTAAAGCTCTTGTCCAAATTGTTATCTTGGCCTTCTGGGTGGATGTATTTGGAGGTCATGCTTTTACTTCTTGGTCTTCGGTTAAAGTTACCGCGGCATAGCCAGCCCTCCTTTCTCCTTTCACAACAAAGCTGCTTCCATCGGTAAATAATTCTTCATCCGGAGTCTGGAGAGGGACATCTCTCAGGTCTGGCCTGCTGGCATATGCCTGTTTGATAACTTGTAAACAATCATGGTTAGGATCGCTCTCTTTTTCACTTGGCATTGAAGAAGCAGGATTTAAAATGGCACTTACTTCAGAATGATGTCATCTTGTTCCACTAACGGAGCTTGATATTGTAGATTGAGGGGGTGCCATCTTGCAAATGGCCTTTTTTTTCTATCATTTCCCAGTCTTCATTGTCCTTGGGAAATCCCAAATCCCCAATAAATTACAGTTTGTTTTGCAATTTGTGCTTTCTTTTCTGACAGCCTGTACCCAGCCAACAGTCTTGTCTTTGCAGATCTCAAGAGCATCTGCTCCCAATAGGATGTCATCAACACACTGAAGGAGGGTGATTTGATCTTCCTTACCGGACCAGTGTTCCAGTTCCTTGGTCAAGGCTGCTCCAAAGATGGTTGGGCTATTTTTAAACCCTCGTGGCAGCACAGTCCAGCAGAGCTGAGTTCTCTTCCCAGTCGACAGATCTTCCCATTCAAAGGCAAAAATCTTTTGACTATTTTCTTCCAGAGCGGTCGAACTCCTGTTTTCAATTCAACTTTTACCGGTTCCACATTTTTTGCTCTTCCTGGTTTGTCTGTCGCCCAAACAGAAGGGTAAACTGATTTCTTCAGATTCTTCTGTGTTTGTCTGTAAGAAATAAACTTGGGCTTGCCAGGCATTAGCTTCAGGAAAATGAACTTTTCCTTTTGTTTGGATCCAAGAAAAAGGGATCTTTCCTTTTTCAAAGTTAATTTGTGCTCCCAATTTATTCAATAAATCCCGTCCTAAGAGAGGCATGGTGCATTCCGGTATATATGAAAATTCATGCATCAATGTTCTTCCTCCGATTTGACAGTTTAAAGTTTTCAAAAAAAAGACCTTACCTCTTTCTTTCCCGTGACCCCAACAACAGATACATTAAATTTACTCATTGGTCCTTTACATGTATTTATAACAGAATATTTTGCACCAGTGTCCACTAAAAAATCGACTCTTTTATTTCCCAGCTTTACTGGAACCAGGGGCTCGGCTGGGAGAATATCATTTTCTGCCCCGGTCCCCATCCTTCAGAATCCTCTCCCATCATAAGGAGATCAGCTTCAGGTGGAATTTGCTGTGGCTGAATCACAGCAACTTTCTTCTTCTCTGGACACTCATTCTTCCAGTGTCCTTGCTTCTTACATACAGCGCGTTGATTGATCCCTAATGGAGTAGACTGTTCAAATATATTTCCACATCCTCGACCTCTGCCCCTTAAGTACCCTTTGCTTTTACCTCTCCAAAGTCCTCTGCCCCTACCTCCAGCAGATCCTTGGGCATTCACAAAAGCAGCCGCAAGAATTGCAGCTTTCCGTTTCCCCTTTTTTTCTTTCATTTTCCATATTAGTTTTTTTCCAATACGACCCTCTTTTCTTCAGGAGTTAACAAATTATTTAAAAGAATTTGAGTATCTTACCGATCGGGATCATGACTTTTAATAATTGTTTTTAAAGATCTATACACCTTTTCTGGATTTTCCCTGTAGGATCCTGCCAATTCTTTCCAATTCATCAAATCAGAAGTAGTAAAAGGTATTTTCGCAAACACTGGTCCCCCCCTTAGGCCCACAGCCTGATGAAGGGGTGCTAATAAAACAGACCCCTCTTGGGTCGCAGTTCTGCCAGCTATTGGACTAAATGGATTGCTTCCCCTTGCTTCAGTTTCAAAACTTTCATTTTCACTCGGTGCCACCAACATGTGTGTATCGTCTTCCTCTTCTCCTAGTTTTAAACACCGTTTTCCTAGACTACAAGCAGAAGAACAATGCGGTTTTGGTTCCTTGTCCTCCATCACCATCATCATCACATTAGAATCTGAGTCTAAAAGTTTCCATTCCTTCCGAATTTCATGATCATTTCTCAAGGGAAAGAACAAGTCCACAGAAGGGGCCTCATCCCATTTGCCCTGTCGTCTACAAAATAACATCAGTTGCAAGGTAGTATTATATTGCAGAGTTGCCAATTCTGGCCATTTTTCCTCATCTTCTAATTTATACATTGGCCACCATTTAGTACAAGACTCAATTAATTTCTCCTTTCTCAAAGGATCCCCCCCAAATGTTCCCCAATATTTTACGATGCATCCAAGGGGAGAGCAAGGTGTTACTTTAGACTATTGAGTTCCCATATTTTTGCCCAAAAAGAACGTTCTTAACCATGATCTCATATACTCCAGTCGTCACTGTCAAACGCATATGAATAAACCTTTTTACCTTTGGCCACAATTCCTTACCAAATGCATGCACAATTTTATACCCCAGCACAATATCTCTTTTACCTTAGCGTTGCACTGTTGAGTCGCTCACCTGCTCTGGTCGGGGAGAATACTCACAGAGTCCCCGATCAAAAGGGCGGTGCGTGCTGGAGTCCGGAGAGCAGGGTCTCCCCACCGAGAGCCGGCAAGTCGATGCGGGCAAGGCTTCACAGCAGTCCCACCTGGGTCGCCAAAAACTGTCGTCCAAAAAGCGGATTCGTGCCCGGCGTGCAGTTAAGCGATTCCAGATGCTCAGGAGAGAGATTGTTTTATTCAGGCCTGGGGGCTCGGTGGACTTGCCACAAATGAAGCACACCGGGTCTAATCACCTTTCTGTTTGTATCCATGCTTCTCATACATATTTTCAGTTTCTCTTTTACATATTCCTTAGATTTCCGAGAACCGATTATAATATTACGTCATCCTAGACACATGCGCACTAAAACCTTTAGGGTCTCCTTGAGGGTCTCTGGTGGTCGGCGGGGTAGTGAACTCTTCGTGAACCTGTTCCTTTCTTTCCTTATAAGGTCGAGGTTTGTCTCCGAGCCACGTCTGGACCACGTTTGTTTATGGTTCTCGTTTCCAAGGTTACTCTTCACTAGAGTCTAACAATGCTTCCAGGAGACACGATTTAGACTACAATTCTACACACCTGCAAACACCACACCTGCTAGTTACCTAACTTCTAAGCCACAAGTCTTCATCGTGTAGAATTACAGAAGCGAGCCGAGGTACTGGGGCTACTGGTTGCTGGGCCCTGGGAGTGCTGGGTACCATGCATAACTGGGTGCAGGGTATATCTTGCTGGTGGATGCTGGGCACTGGGGCTGCTGGGTGCTGGGCATGTCTCGATGCTGTGTGTTGGCGGTGGGTGTGCTGGGTTGTGTGCATGTCCGGGAATTAGTGCTGGGCCCGGGGAGCGAGGGGTGCTGGCTGTGGGCATTTCCAGGTACTGGTCATGACCAGGTGCTGGTTGTTGGGTCTTGTGGGTGCTGGGCGTGTGCAGGTGCTGGGCACGTCCGGATGCTGTGTGCTCGGCACTTGGGGTTCTGGGTAGTGGACAGTGAGGGTGCACACCAAACACCCACCATCCAGCACGCCCACAAGTCTCACACCCAGCACCCGCAGTGGCAGGAACCAGCATACCCAACACCCAGCTTCCAGCACACCCACTGCCCAGGACCTGCATACGCTGCATTGAACCCAGCACCCCCAGCACCCAGTAACCGATAGCCCCAGCGCCCAGCACGCCAGGGCTCCAGCAACCAACACACGCACACGCCCAGCACCCAGCACCCCCACCGCCCAAAACCCAGCACCCCGACGTGCCCAGCACACAGCAGCCCCAGGGACCACCACCCCCAGCGCCAAGCACCCAGCACCACCATTGCTCAGCACCCAGACATGCCCAGCACCTAGCACCACCACCCCCAGTGCCCAACACCCAGCACCCACACATACCCAGCACAACCAGGGCCCAGCACACAGCACACACACATGCGAGGAATCCAGCACCCTCACAGCACAGCACCCAGCAACCCCAGCAGAGCCACCCAGCACCGGATATGCCCAACACCCAGCACTGCATATGCCCAGCACCCGGTACCTCCAGCACCAAGCATCCAGCACCAAGACATACCCTGCACTCAGTTTTGCATATTACCCAGCAATGCCAGGGCCCAGCACCCCCAGTACCTAGCACCCAGCACTCCCACTGCCCAGTACCCAGCACCCCGACATGCCCAGCACACAGCACCCGCACCGCCCCACACTGCCAGTTCCCAGTACCCAGCACCCAACACACCAGAACACAGCAAACCAGCCCCCAAGAACCCCAGTGATCAGCACATAGCACCTGGACATGCCCAGCACCTGCAGCGCTCAGCACCCCAAACACCCACCGTACAACACCCCCACAGGTCTCACACACTTCCGCCCAGTGCCCGGAAACCAGCATACCCAACACTCAGCATCCAGCACCCCCACCCCCCAGCATCCAGTGCCCAGCACGCTGCACTTAGACGTGGCCAGCACCCGGACATGTTCAGCACCCAGCAACACAGGGGCACAGAACCCAGCACCCCCAGCGCCCAGAAACCAACCACCCCAGCGTCCAGCACCCAGTACACCCAGGGCCCGGCAACCAACACCCGCACATGCCCAGCACCCCCACCACCCAGCACAGGGACATGCCCAGCACCCAGCACACCCAAAGACCATCACCCCCAGCGCCAAGCACCCAGCACCGCCATTGCCTAGCACCCGGACATGCCCAGCACCCAGCACCACCACCGCCCACCACTGCCAGCGCACAGTACCCAGCACCCGGACATGCCCAGCACTCAGACATGCCTAGCAGGCAGCTTCCCTGCTCCCCATCGCCCAGAACCTCCCGTGCCCATCACCCAGCACCCAGACATGCCCAGCGCCCACCACACAGCACCCACACTGCCCAACACCCACACATACCCAGCACAACCAGGGCAGAGCACACAGCACACGCACGTGCCAAGAAACAAGCACCCCCAGAGCACAGAACCCAGCAACTCCAGAGCACAGATCCAGCACCGGATATGCCCAGCACCCAGTACCTCCAGCACCAAGAGATACCCTGCACTCAGTTATGCATAGTACCCAGCAATACCAGGGCCCAGCACCTAGCCCCCAGCAACCCCACTGCCCAACACCCACCACCCAGACATGCCCAGCACACAGCACCCCCACCCGCCGTGCCCAGTACTCAGCACCCACACATGCCCAGCACCCAAACATGCGCAGGACCCAACACACCAGAACGCAGGAAACCAGCAACCTACATCCCCAGTGATCAGGACATAGAACCCGGACATATCCAGCACCTGTAGCACTCAGCACCCAGCACCGCCCGTGCCCTGCACCCAGCACACCAAACACCTGACATCCAGCACCACCACAGGTCTCATACCCACCACCCGCATTGCCCAGAAACGAGCATACCCAACAACCAGCATCCAGCCCTCCCACCACCCAGCAGCCCCAGCGCCCACCACCCAGCACCCTCACTGCCCACCACCCAGAACCCCAAGTGCCAAGCGCACAGCATCCAAACATGCCCAGCATCTGAGCATGCCCAGCATCCACAAAACTCAGCACGCGGTCATGACCAGCAACTGAAATGCCCACAGCCAGCAACCCTAGCTCTCAGCAGCCAGCACCCCCAGTGCCAAGCACCTGGTCATGCCAAGCACCTGGACATGCCCAGCACCCAACACCCCGGTGCCCAGCACACAATACGCCCAGCTCCCAGTAACCCCAGCACCCAGCAGCAAGACATACCCTGCACCTGCTTATGCATAGTACCCAGCACTCCCAGGGCCCCACAACCGCACAAGCCAGCACCCAGCAACCCGCGTGCCCAGCCCCCAGCAACCTCAGGGCCCAGCCCCCAGCACCCGCACATTCCCAGCACCCAGCAACCCCACTGCCCAACACCCACCCCCCGGACATGCCCAGCACACAGCACCCCCAGGGACCACCCCCCCAGCGCCCAGTACCCAGCACCTGGACATGCCCAGCACCCAAACATGCCCAGCACGCTACACACCAGAACACAGCAAACCAGCCCCCAACATCCCCAGTGATCAGCACATAGCACCCGGACATGCCCAGCACGCCCAGTGCCCTGCACCCAGTACACCAAACACCCACCACCATACAGGTCTTGCAGCCAGCACCTCCCCAGTGCCCAGAAACCAGCATACCCAACACCCCCACAGCCCAAGAACCCGTTTACCCAGCATCCAGACATGGCCAGCACTCGGACATACACAGCACCCCCAGGGCCCAGCACTAACTCCCGGACAGGCGCACAACCCCGCACCCCAACCGCCAACAAACAGCACCTGGACATGCCCACCACTCAGCAGCCCCAGTGCCCAGCACCCAGCACCGCAACAGCCAGCATCCCCAGCGTCCAGCACCCTCACTGCCCACCACCCAGAACCCCAAGTAACGAGCACACAGCATCCGCACATGCCCAGCACCTGGACACGCCCAGCACCTGGTCATGTCCAGCAACTGAAATGCCCACAGCCAGCACCCCTAGCTCCCAGCAGCCAGCACCCCCAGTGCCCAGCATCAGTCATGCCAAGGACGAGGACATGCCCAGCACCCAACACCCCAGTGGCCAACACCCAATACCCCCAGCACCCAGCAGCAAGACATACCCTGCACCCGCTTATGCATAGTACCCAGCACTCCCAGGGCCCAGCAACCAGCACCCACAGGACTTAGCACCCAGCTACCCCAGTGCCCAGCACCCAATACCCCCAGCTCCCAGTAGCCCCAGAACTCACCATCCAGCAGCAAGACATACCCTGCACCTGCTTATGCATAGTACCCAGCACTCCCAGGGCCCAGCAACCAGCACCCACAGGACTTAGCACCCAGCTAACCCAGTGCCCAGCACCCAATACCCCCAGCTCCCAGTAGCCCCAGAACTCACCATCCAGCAGCAAGACATACCCTGCACCTGCTTATGCATAGTACCCAGCACTCCCAGCCCCCAGCAGTCGCGCCGCCCAGCACCCACTAACCCCAGTGCACAGCACCCACTAACCCCAGTGCCCAGCATCCCCAGCGCACAGCATCTGGCATATGGACATGCCCAGCACACGGACATACCCACTAGCCAGCACCCCTAGTGCCCAGCACCCAAAACTCCCTCCATCCATCACCCAGACATGCCCAGTGCTCAGCATCCCCAACACCCAACAGCCAGGATCAGGAAATGCCCAGCAACAAGCACTCCCATGCCCTCCACCGCCAATGCCCAATAACCAGCACACAGACAATGCCCACCAGCCAGCATCCAGAACCCAGTACCAAGCACTCAGTACACAGGCATGCCCAGCACCCTGATATGCATAGTCCCCAGCACCCCCACTGCCCAGCAGGCCCAGTGCCCCGGAACCCTCACTTGGACATGCTCAGCACCCCGAGATGTCCAGCACCCCGCACGCCCAGTGCCTAGAACCCAGTACCCCCAATGACCAGCACCCAGCGCAGCCAGCGCCCAGCACTGCCTGTAGCCAGCATCCACCACCCAGACACGATCCTCACCTGCCCATTCCCAGCATCAAATCCTCCCAGTGCCCAGCACAGAGACATGTCGAGCACCCAGATATGCCCAACACCCAGCAACCGCAGCACCCAGACATGTCCAGAACCCACTCCACTCAGAGCCTAGCACACAGTACCCCCACGACCCAGCACCGACACAAGCCCAGCACCAAGCACTGCCAATGATCCCAAGGGGTGCTAGGTGTGCTGGATGTTGCGCATTTGCAGTGCTGGAGATGGCTGGGTGCTGGGCAGCTGAGAAGGGGCTGTAAAGGGAAGGTGAGCGCCGCGAACATATTTCAGTCCTGGCTAAATGTGTGTGGGAATCGACGGGGCGCTTGACTGCTTTGCAGTTGGGCTGCGGCAAGGTTGACGGTTGAGTGCTAAGGCAAGTGCATAGCCCCGGTGTTGGTGGGGACCTCAACGGACTGCGAGGGCAGGCGAGTTCAAGAAACAGTCATCTTGGTCCAATCTGTGTTGGAGCGCTATCTGGTGGGTAGACTTTTCAGAGCCTGGCTCTGATGAAGCTAAGAAGTAGGTTGATGTTTATGTGGCAGACCAAGGAGAAGGGAGCAGGGGTTGGTGGGGCTGAGGAGGGGCTGCCAAGAGATCGTGATGGCCAGCATCAACCTTGATTCCTGGCTACCTCAGTGCCAAGCTCCACGTGGAGGGTGGCCGCTTCGGAGCTTGGCCCTCACTGGTCAGGGCTAGATTGACGTTAGGTGGGAGAACAGGCACAGCGCCCCGGCATTGGTACGGCTGAGAGGGGGCTGCAATGTGATCGTGAGGGCCAGCATCAACGTTGATTCCTGGCTACTTCAGTGCCTGAGCCCCGTGTTGAGGGTGGCCTCTTCGGAGCTTGGCTCCGATAAGGGTAAGGGATATGTCGAGGATAAATGGGAGAAGAGAGACAGAGCCCCGGTGTTGGTAGGGCTGCCCAGGAAGGTGAGGGCCAGCATCATCCTTGATTCCTGGCTACCTCAGTGCCAAGCTCCACGAGGAGGGTGGCCGGTTCGCAGCTTGGCCCTGGTGAGGGCCAGGGCTATGTTGAGGTTAGGTGGGAGAACAGGCACAGAGCCCCGGCATTGGTGCGGCTGAGAAGGGGCTGCCAAGAGATCGTCAGGGCCAGCATCAACCTTGATTCCTGCCTACCTCAGTGCCAAGCTCCACGTGGAGGGAGGCCTCTTCGGAACTTGGCTCTGTAGAGGGTCATGGGCTAGATTGACGTTAGGTGGGAGAACAAGCACAGAGCCACGGCATTGGTGCGGCTGCCAAGGAAGGTGAGGGCCGGCATCATCCGCGAGTCCTGGCTATTCAGTGCCAAGCCCTATGTGGAGGGGGGCCGCTTCGGAAGGTTAGCTCTGATGAGGGTAAGGGATATGTTGAGCATAAATGGGAGAAGAGAGACAGAGCCCCGGTGTTGGTGGGGCTGCCCAGGAAGGTGAGGGCCAGCATCATCCTTGATTCCTGACTACCTCAGTGCCAAGCCCCACGTGGAGGGTGGCCGCTTCGGAGCTTGGCTCCGATAAGGGTAAGGGATATGTCGAGGATAAATGGGAGAAGAGAGACAGAGCCCCGGTGTTGGTGGGGCTACGAAGGGAATGTGAGGGCCAGCATCACCTTGATTTCTGGTTACCTTAGAGCCAAGCTCCACGAGGAGGGTGGCCGCTTCGGAGCGTGGCCCTGGTGAGAGTCAGGGCTAGATTGACTTTAGGTGGGAGAACAGGCACAGAGTCCCGGCATTGGTGCGGATGAGAAGGGGCTGCCAAGAGACCGTGATGGCCGGCATCAGCCTTGGTTCCCGGCTGCTACATTGCCTAGCCCCATGTGGTCGGTCGCCATTTCAGAGCTTAGCCATAATGAGGGTCAGGGCTAGGTTGACGTTAGGTGAGAGACAGGCACAGAGCCACGGTGATGGTGGGGCTGAGACGGGGCTGCCAAAAGACGGGTGAGGGCCAGCATCAACCTTGATTCCTGGCCACCTCAGTGCCAAGCTCCACGTGGAGGGTGGCCGCTTCGGAGCTTGGCCCTGGTGAGGGCCAGGGCTATGTTGAGGTTAGGTGGGAGAACAGGCACAGAGCCACGGCATTGGTGCGGCTGCCAAGGAAGGTGAGGGCCGGCATCATCCGCGAGTCCTGGCTATTCAGTGCCAAGCCCTATGTGGAGGGTGGCCGCTTCGGAAGCTTGGCTCTGATGAGGGTAAGGGATATGTCGAGGATAAGTTGGAGAACAGAGACAGAGCCCCGGTGCTGGTGCGGCCTGTGGCTGCCAAGAGACCGTGATGGCCAAACCTTGATTCCCTCGCTACCCCAGTGCCAACCCACGCGGAGGGCGGCTGCCCCGAGCTTGGCCCCGGTGTGGGCCAGGGCCAGGGATTGACGCTAGGTGGGGGAGAATGCGCACAGAGCCCCGGCATTGCGCGGCTAGGAAGGGGCTGCGATGTGATCGTGAGGGCTGCATCAACCTTCATTCTGGCCACTTTCATGCCTGAGCCCCATGGAGTGTGGCCGCCGGAGCTTTGCCCCGATGAGGTAAGGATATGCTGAGGTTAAGTGGAGAACAGAGAGAGCCCCGGTTTTGGCGGGGCTACGAAGGGAATGTGAGGGCCAGCATCAACCTTGATTTCTGGTTACCTTAGTGCCAAGCTCCACGTGCAGGGTGGCCGCTTCGGAGCTTGGCCCTGGTGAGGGTCAGGGCTAGCTTGAGGTTAGGTGGAAGAACAGGCACAGAGCCACGTATTGGTGCGGCTGAGAAGGGGCTGCGATGTGATCGTGAGGGCCAGCATCAACCTTGATTCCTGGCTACTTCAGTGCCTGAGCCCCATGTTGAGGGTGGCCTCTTCGGAGCTTGGCTCCGATAAAGGTAAGGGATATGTCGAGGATAAATGGGAGAAGAGAGACAGAGCCCCGGTGTTGGTGGGGCTACGAAGGGAATGTGAGGGCCAGCATCAACCTTGATTTCTGGTTACCTTAGAGCCAAGCTCCACGAAGAGGGTGGCCGCTTCGGAGCTTGGCCCTGATGAGAGCCAGGGCTAGGTTGAGGTTAGGTGGGAGAACAGGTACAGAGCCCCGGCATTGGTGTGGCTGAGAAGGGGCTGCCATGTGATCGGGAGGACCAGCATCAACCTTGATTCCTGGCTACTTCAGTGCCTATGCCCCACGTGAAGAGTGGTCTCTTCGGAGCTTGGTTCCGATGACTGTAAGGGATATATTGCTGTTAGGTGCGAGCAGAGACACAGAGCCCCGGTGTTGCTGGAGCTGAGACGGGGCTGCCAAGAGATCGTGAGGGCCAGCGTCAGCCTTCATTTCTGGTTACCTTAGTGCCAAGCTCCACGAGGAGGGTGGCCGCTTCGGTGCTTGGCCCTGGTGAGCGTCAGGGCTAGGTTGAGGTTAGGAGGGAGACCAGTGACAGAGCCCCGGTGTTAATAGGGCTGCCTAGGGACTGCAGCCGGAAGGTAAGGGACAGCATCAGCCTTGATTGCTGGCTATCTCAGTGCCAAGCCCCATGTGGAGGGTGGCCGCTTCGGAGCTTGGCCCAGATGAGGGTCAGGGCTAGGTTGAGGTCAGGTGGGAGACCAGAGACAGAGCCCCGGCATTGGTGCGGCTGAGAAGGGGCTGTGATGTGGTCGTGAGGGCCGGCATCAACCCTGATTCCCGGCTACCTCAGTGCTTAAGCCCCACGTGAAGAGTGGTCGCTTCGGAGCATGGCTCCGGTGAGGGTAAGGGATAGGTCGCTGTTAGGTGCGAGCAGAGACACAGAGCCCCGGTATTGGTGCGACTGAGACGGGGCTGCCAAGAGACCGTGAGGGCCAGCATCAACCTTGATTCCTGGCTACCTCAGTGCCAAGCTCCACGAGGAGCGTGGCCGGTTCGCAGCTTGGCCCTGGTGAGGGTCAAGGCTAGCTTGAGGTTAGGTGGGAGAACAGGCACAGAGCCACGGTATTGGTGCGGCTGCCAAGGAAGGTGAGGGCCGGCATCATCCGCGAGTCCTGGCTATTCAGTGCCAAGCCCTATGTAGAGGGTGGCCGCTTCGGAAGCTTGGCTCTGATGAGGGTAAGGGATATGTCGAGGATAAATGGGAGAAGAGATCCAGAGCCCCGGTGTTGGTGCGGCTGAGAAGGGGCTTCCAAGAGACCGTGATGGCCAGCATCAGCCTTGGTTCCTGGCTACTACAGTGCCTAGCCCCATGTGGTCGGTCGCCACATCGAAGCTTGGCCGTGGTGAGGGTCAGGCTAGGTGGATGTTAGGTGGGAGAACAGGCACAGAGCCACGGTGTTGATGGGGCTGCCAAGAGATCGTGAGGGCCAGCATCAACCTTGATTCCTCGCTACCTCAGTGCCAGCTCCACGTGGAGGGTGGCCGCTTCGGAGCTTGGCCCTGGTGTGGGTCAGGGCTAGATTGACGTTAGGTGGGAGAACAGGCACAGAGCCCCGGTATTGGTGCGGCTTAGAAGGGGCTGCGATGTGATCGTGAGGGCCAGTATCAACCTTCATTCCTGGCTACTTCAGTGCCTGAGCCCCATGTGGAGTGTGGCCGCTTCGGAGCTTTGCCCTGATGAGGGTAAGGGATATGTTGAGGATAAGTGGGAGAACAGAGAGAGAGCCCCGGTGTTGGTGGGGCTACGAAGGGAATGTGAGGGCCAGCATCAGCCTTGATTTCTGGTTACCTTAGTGCCAAGCTCCACGAGGAGGGTGGCCGCTTCTGTGCTTGGCCCTGGTGAGCGTCAGGGCTAGGTTGAGGTTAGGAGGGAGACCAGTGACAGAGCCACGTATTGCGCGGCTGAGAAGGCCATGATGTGATCGTGAGGGCCAGCATCAACCCTTGGATTCCTGGCTACTTCAGTGCCTGAGCCCCATTGAGGGTGGCTCTTCGGGAGCCTGGTCTGGATAAAGGTAAGGGATACGTCTGAGATAAATGGGAGAAGAGAGACAGAGCCCCGGTGTTGGTGGGCTACATGAAGGGAATGTGGAGGGCCAGCATCAACCCGGATTGAGTTACCTTAGAGCCAAGTCTAATGAAGAGGGTGGCTGCTTTCGGAGCTTGGCCCTGGTGAGGGTCAGGGCTAGATTGGCGTTAGGTGGGAGAACAGGCACAGAGCCACGTATTGGTGCGGCTGAGAAGGGGCTGCCATGTGACCGGGAGGTCCAGCATCAATCTTAATTCCTGGCTACTTCAGTGCCCATGCCCCACGTGAAGAGTGGTCGCTTCGGAGCTTGGCTCCGATGAGTGTAAGGGATAGGTTGCGAGCAGAGACACAGAGCCCCCGTATTGGTGGAGCTGAGACGGGGCTGCCAAGAGATCGTGAGGGCCAGCATCAGCCTTGAATTCTGGTTACCTTAGTGCCAAGCTCCACGAGGAGGGTGGCCGCTTCGGTGCTTGGCCCTGGTGAGCGTCAGGGCTAGGTTGAGGTTAGGAGGGAGACCAGTGACAGAGCCCCGGTGTTAATAGGGCTGCCTAGGGACTGCAGCCGGAAGGTGAGGGACAGCATCAGCCTTGATTGCTGGCTATCTCAGTGCCAAGCCCCATGTGGAGTGTGGCCGCTTCGGAGCTTGGCCCAGATGAGGGTCAGGGCTAGGTTGAGGTCAGGTGGGAGACCAGAGACAGAGCCCCGGCATTGGTGCGGCTGAGAAGGGGCTGTGATGTGGTCGTGAGGGCCGGCATCAACCCTGATTCTCGGCTACCTCAGTGCTTAAGCCCCACGTGAAGAGTGGTCGCTTCGGAACATGGCTCCGGTGAGGGTAAGGGATAGGTCGCTGTTAGGTGCGAGCAGAGACACAGAGCCCCGGTATTGGTGCGACTGAGACGGGGCTGCCAAGAGACCGTGAGGGCCAGCATCAACCTTGATTCCTGGCTACCTCAGTGCCAAGCTCCACGAGGAGCGTGGCCGGTTCGCAGCTTGGCCCTGGTGAGGGTCAGGGCTAGCTTGAGGTTAGGTGGGAGAACAGGCACAGAGCCACGGTATCGGTGCGGCTGCCAAGGAAGGTGAGGGCCGGCATCATCCGCGAGTCCTGGCTATTCAGTGCCAAGCCCTATGTAGAGGGTGGCCGCTTCGGAAGCTTGGCTCTGATGAGGGTAAGGGATATGTTGAGGATAAGTTGGAGAACAGAGACAGAGCCCCGGTGTTGGTGCGGCTGAGAAGGGGCTGCCAAGAGACCGTGATGGCCAGCATCAGCCTTGGTTCCTGGCTACTACAGTGCCTAGCCCCATGTGGTCGGTCGCCACATCGAAGCTTGGCCGTGGTGAGGGTCAGGCTAGGTTGATGTTAGGTGGGAGAACAGGCACAGAGCCACGGTGTTGATGGGGCTGCCAAGAGATCGTGAGGGCTAGCATCAACCATGATTCCTCGCTACCTCAGTGCCAGCTCCACGTGGAGGGTGGCCGCTTCGGAGCTTGGCCCTGGTGTGGGTCAGGGCTAGATTGACGTTAGCTGGGAGAACAGGCACAGAGCCCCGGTATTGGTGTGGCTTAGAAGGGGCTGCGATGTGATCGTGAGGGCCAGTATCAACCTTCATTCCTGGCTACTTCAGTGCCTGAGCCCCATGTGGAGTGTGGCCGCTTCGGAGCTTTGCCCTGATGAGGGTAAGGGATATGTTGAGGATAAGTGGGAGAACAGAGAGAGAGCCCCGGTTTTGGCGGGGCTACGAAGGGAATGTGAGGGCCAGCATCAACCTTGATTTCTGGTTACCTTAGTGCCAAGCTCCACGTGGAGGGTGGCGCTTCGGAGCTTGGCCCTGGTGAGGGTCAGGGCTAGATTGGCGTTAGGTGGGAGAACAGGCACAGAGCCACGTATTGGTGCGGCTGAGAAGGGGCTGCGATGTGATCGTGAGGGCCAGCATCAACCTTGATTCCTGGCTACTTCAGTGCCTGAGCCCCATGTTGAGGGTGGCCTCTTCGGAGCTTGGCTCCGATAAAGGTAAGGGATATGTCGAGGATAAATGGGAGAAGAGAGACAGAGCCCCGGTGTTGGTGGGGCTACGAAGGGAATGTGAGGGCCAGCATCAACCTTGATTTCTGGTTACCTTAGAGCCAAGCTCCACGAAGAGGGTGGCCGCTTCGGAGCTTGGCCCTGATGAGAGCCAGGGCTAGGTTGAGGTTAGGTGGGAGAACAGGTACAGAGCCCCGGCATTGGTGTGGCTGAGAAGGGGCTGCCATGTGATCGGGAGGACCAGCATCAACCTTGATTCCTGGCTACTTCAGTGCCTATGCCCCACGTGAAGAGTGGTCGCTTCGGAGCTTGGCTCCGATGAGTGTAAGGGATATATTGCTGTTAGGTGCGAGCAGAGACACAGAGCCCCGGTGTTGCTGGAGCTGAGACGGGGCTGCCAAGAGATCGTGAGGGCCAGCGTCAGCCTTCATTTCTGGTTACCTTAGTGCCAAGCTCCACGAGGAGGGTGGCCGCTTCGGTGCTTGGCCCTGGTGAGCGTCAGGGCTAGGGTGAGGTTAGGAGGGAGACCAGTGACAGAGCCCCGGTGTTAATAGGGCTGCCTAGGGACTGCAGCCGGAAGGTGAGGGACAGCATCAGCCTTGATTGCTGGCTATCTCAGTGCCAAGCCCCATGTGGAGGGTGGCCGCTTCGGAGCTTGGCCCAGATGAGGGTCAGGGCTAGGTTGTGGTCAGGTGGGAGACCAGAGACAGAGCCCCGGCATTGGTGCGGCTGAGAAGGGGCTGTGATGTGGTCGTGAGGGCCGGCATCAACCCTGATTCTCGGCTACCTCAGTGCTTAAGCCCCACGTGAAGAGTGGTCGCTTCGGAAGCATGGCTCCGGTGAGGGTAAGGGGTAGGTCGCTGTTAGGTGCGAGCAGAGACACAGAGCCCCGGTATTGGTGCGACTGAGACGGGGCTGCCAAGAGACCGTGAGGGCCAGCATCAACCTTGATTCCTGGCTACCTCAGTGCCAAGCTCCACGAGGAGCGTGGCCGGTTCGCAGCTTGGCCCTGGTGAGGGTCAGGGCTAGCTTGAGGTTAGGTGGGAGAACAGGCACAGAGCCACGGTATTGGTGCGGCTGCCAAGGAAGGGGAGGGCCGGCATCATCCGCGAGTCCTGGCTATTCAGTGCCAAGCCCTATGTGGAGGGTGGCCGCTTCGGAAGCTTGGCTCTGATGAGGGTAAGGGATATGTCGAGGATAAATGGGAGAAGAGATCCAGAGCCCCGGTGTTGGTGCGGCTGAGAAGGGGCTGCCAAGAGACCGTGATGGCCAGCATCAGCCTTGGTTCCTGGCTACTACAGTGCCTAGCCCCATGTGGTCGGTCACCACATCGAAGCTTGGCCGTGGTGAGGGTCAGGCTAGGTTGATGTTAGGTGGGAGAACAGGCACAGAGCCACGGTGTTGATGGGGCTGCCAAGAGATCGTGAGGGCTAGCATCAACCTTGATTCCTCGCTACCTCAGTGCCAGCTCCACGTGGAGGGTGGCCGCTTCGGAGCTTGGCCCTGGTGTGGGTCAGGGCTAGATTGAGGTTAGGTGGGAGAACAGGCACAGAGCCCCGGTATTGGTGCGGCTTAGAAGGGGCTGCGATGTGATCGTGAGGGCCAGTATCAACCTTCATTCCTGGCTACTTCAGTGCCTGAGCCCCATGTGGAGTGTGGCCGCTTCGGAGCTTTGCCCTGATGAGGGTAAGGGATATGTTGAGGATAAGTGGGAGAACAGAGAGAGAGCCCCGGTTTTGGTGGGGCTACGAAGGGAATGTGAGGGCCAGCATCAGCCTTGATTTCTGGTTACCTTAGTGCCAAGCTCCACGAGGAGGGTGGCCGCTTCGGAGCTTGGCCCTGGTGAGGGTCAGGGCTAGCTTGAGGTTAGGTGGGAGAACAGGCACAGAGCCACGTATTGGTGCGGCTGAGAAGGGGCTGCGATGTGATCGTGAGGGCCAACATCAACCTTGATTCCTGGCTACTTCAGTGCCTGAGCCCCATGTTGAGGGTGGCCTCTTCGGAGCTTGGCTCCGATAAAGGTAAGGGATATGTCGAGGATAAATGGGAGAAGAGAGACAGAGCCCCGGTGCTGGTGGGGCTACGAAGGGAATGTGAGGGCCAGCATCAACCTTGATTTCTGGTTACCTTAGAGCCAAGCTCCACGAAGAGGGTGGCCGCTTCGGAGCTTGGCCCTGATGAGGGCCAGGGCTAGGTTGAGGTTAGGTGGGAGAACAGGTACAGAGCCCCGGCATTGGTGTGGCTGAGAAGGGGCTGCCATGTGATCGGGAGGACCAGCATCAACCTTGATTCCTGGCTACTTCAGTGCCTATGCCCCACGTGAAGAGTGGTCGCTTCGGAGCTTGGCTCCGATGAGTGTAAGGGATATATTGCTGTTAGGTGCGAGCAGAGACACAGAGCCCCGGTGTTGCTGGAGCTGAGACGGGGCTGCCAAGAGATCGTGAGGGCCAGCGTCAGCCTTCATTTCTGGTTACCTTAGTGCCAAGCTCCACGAGGAGGGTGGCCGCTTCGGTGCTTCGCCCTGGTGAGCGTCAGGGCTAGGTTGAGGTTAGGAGGGAGACCAGTGACAGAGCCCCGGTGTTAATAGGGCTGCCTAGGGACTGCAGCCGGAAGGTGAGGGACAGCATCAGCCTTGATTGCTGGCTATCTCAGTGCCAAGCCCCATGTGGAGGGTGGCCGCTTCGGAGCTTGGCCCAGATGAGGGTCAGGCCTAGGTTGAGGTCAGGTGGGAGACCAGAGACAGAGCCCCGGCATTGGTGCGGCTTAGAAGGGGCTGTGATGTGGTCGTGAGGGCCGGCATCAACCCTGATTCTCGGCTACCTCAGTGCTTAAGCCCCACGTGAAGAGTGGTCGCTTCGGAGCATGGCTCTGGTGTGGGTCAGGGCTAGATTGACGTTAGGTGGGAGAACAGGCACAGAGCCCCGGTATTGGTGCGACTGAGACGGGGCTGCCAAGAGACCGTGAGGGCCAGCATCAACCTTGATTCCTGGCTACCTCAGTGCCAAGCTCCACGAGGAGCGTGACCGGTTCGGAGCTTGGCCCTGGTGAGGGTCAGGGCTAGATTGACGTTAGGTGGGAGAACAGGCACAGAGCCCCGGTATTGGTGCGGCTTAGAAGGGGCTGCGATGTGATCGTGAGGGCCAGTATCAACCTTCATTCCTGGCTACTTCAGTGCCTGAGCCCCATGTGGAGTGTGGCCGCTTCGGAGCTTTGCCCTGATGAGGGTAAGGGATATGTTGAGGATAAGTGGGAGAACTGAGAGAGAGCCCCGGTTTTGGCGGGGCTACGAAGGGAATGTGAGGGCCAGCATCAGCCTTGATTTCTGGTTACCTTAGTGCCAAGCTCCACGAGGAGGGTGGCCGCTTCGGTGCTTGGCCCTGGTGAGCGTCAGGGCTAGATTGGCGTTAGGTGGGAGAACAGGCACAGAGCCACGTATTGGTGCGGCTGAGAAGGGGCTGCAATGTGATCGTGAGGGCCAGCATCAACCTTGATTCCTGGCTACTTCAGTGCCTGAGCCCCATGTTGAGGGTGGCCTCTTCGGAGCTTGGCTCCGATAAGGGTAAGGGATATGTCGAGGATAAATGGGAGAAGAGAGACAGAGCCCCGGTGTTGGTGGGGCTACGAAGGGAATGTGAGGGCCAGCATCAACCTTGATTTCTGGTTACTTTAGTGCCAAGCTCCACGTGGAGCTGGCCGCTTCGGTGCTTGGCCCTGGTGAGCGTCAGGGCTAGGTTGAGGTTTGATGGGAGAAGAGACACAGAGCCCCGGTGTTAGTGGGCCTGCCCAGGAAGGTGAGGGCCAGCATCATCCTTGATTCCTGACTACCTCAGTGCCAAGCTCCACGAGGAGCGTGGCCGCTTCGGAGCTTGGCCCTGGTGAGGGTCAGGGCTAGCTTGAGGTTAGGTGGGAGAACAGGCACAGAGCCCCGGTATTGGTGCGGCTTAGAAGGGGCTGCGATATGATCGTGAGGGCCAGTATCAACCTTCATTCCTGGCTACTTCAGTGCCTGAGCCCCATGTGGAGTGTGGCCGCTTCGGAGCTTTGCCCTGATGAGGGTAAGGGATATGTTGAGAATAAGTGGGAGAACTGAGAGAGAGCCCCGGTTTTGGTGGGGCTACGAAGGGAATGTGAGGGCCAGCATCAGCCTTGATTTCTGGTTACCTTAGTGCCAAGCTCCACGAGGAGGGTGGCCGCTTCGGTGCTTGGCCCTGGTGAGCGTCAGGGCTAGGTTGAGGTTAGGAGGGAGACCAGTGACAGAGCCCCGGTGTTAATAGGGCTGCCTAGGGACTGCAGCCGGAAGGTGAGGGACAGCATCAGCCTTGATTGCTGGCTATCTCAGTGCCAAGCCCCATGTGGAGTGTGGCCGCTTCGGAGCTTGGCCCAGATGAGGGTCAGGGCTAGGTTGAGGTCAGGTGGGAGACCAGAGACAGAGCCCCGGCATTGGTGCGGCTGAGAAGGGGCTGTGATGTGGTCGTGAGGGCCGGCATCAACCCTGATTCTCGGCTACCTCAGTGCTTAAGCCCCACGTGAAGAGTGGTCGCTTCGGAAGCATGGCTCCGGTGAGGGTAAGGGATAGGTCGCTGTTAGGTGCGAGCAGAGACACAGAGCCCCGGTATTGGTGCGACTGAGACGGGGCTGCCAAGAGACCGTGAGGGCCAGCATCAACCTTGATTCCTGGCTACCTCAGTGCCAAGCTCCACGAGGAGCGTGGCCGGTTCGCAGCTTGGCCCTGGTGAGGGTCAGGGCTAGCTTGAGGTTAGGTGGGAGAACAGGCACAGAGCCACGGTATTGGTGCGGCTGCCAAGGAAGGTGAGGGCCGGCATCATCCGCGAGTCCTGGCTATTCAGTGCCAAGCCCTATGTGGAGGGTGGCCGCTTCGGAAGCTTGGCTCTGATGAGGGTAAGGGATATGTCGAGGATAAATGGGAGAAGAGATCCAGAGCCCCGGTGTTGGTGCGGCTGAGAAGGGGCTTCCAAGAGACCGTGATGGCCAGCATCAGCCTTGGTTCCTGGCTACTACAGTGCCTAGCCCCATGTGGTCGGTCACCACATCGAAGCTTGGCCGTGGTGAGGGTCAGGCTAGGTTGATGTTAGGTGGGAGAACAGGCACAGAGCCACGGTGTTGATGGGGCTGCCAAGAGATCGTGAGGGCTAGCATCAACCTTGATTCCTCGCTACCTCAGTGCCAGCTCCACGTGGAGGGTGGCCGCTTCGGAGCTTGGCCCTGGTGTGGGTCAGGGCTAGATTGACGTTAGCTGGGAGAACAGGCACAGAGCCCCGGTATTGGTGCGGCTTAGAAGGGGCTGCGATGTGATCGTGAGGGCCAGTATCAACCTTCATTCCTGGCTACTTCAGTGCCTGAGCCCCATGTGGAGTGTGGCCGCTTCGGAGCTTTGCCCTGATGAGGGTAAGGGATATGTTGAGGATAAGTGGGAGAACAGAGAGAGAGCCCCGGTTTTGGTGGGGCTACGAAGGGAATGTGAGGGCCAGCATCAACCTTGATTTCTGGTTACCTTAGTGCCAAGCTCCACGTGGAGGGTGGCCGCTTCGGAGCTTGGCCCTGGTGAGGGTCAGGGCTAGCTTGAGGTTAGGTGGGAGAACAGGCACAGAGCCACGTATTGGTGCGGCTGAGAAGGGGCTGCGATGTGATCGTGAGGGCCAACATCAACCTTGATTCCTGGCTACTTCAGTGCCTGAGCCCCATGTTGAGGGTGGCCTCTTCGGAGCTTGGCTCCGATAAAGGTAAGGGATATGTCGAGGATAAATGGGAGAAGAGAGACAGAGCCCCGGTGTTGGTGGGGCTACGAAGGGAATGTGAGGGCCAGCATCAACCTTGATTTCTGGTTACCTTAGAGCCAAGCTCCACGAAGAGGGTGGCCGCTTCGGAGCTTGGCCCTGATGAGAGCCAGGGCTAGGTTGAGGTTAGGTGGGAGAACAGGTACAGAGCCCCGGCATTGGTGTGGCTGAGAAGGGGCTGCCATGTGATCGGGAGGACCAGCATCAACCTTGATTCCTGGCTACTTCAGTGCCTATGCCCCACGTGAAGAGTGGTCGCTTCGGAGCTTGGCTCCGATGAGTGTAAGGGATATATTGCTGTTAGGTGCGAGCAGAGACACAGAGCCCCGGTGTTGCTGGAGCTGAGACGGGGCTGCCAAGAGATCGTGAGGGCCAGCGTCAGCCTTCATTTCTGGTTACCTTAGTGCCAAGCTCCACGAGGAGGGTGGCCGCTTCGGTGCTTCGCCCTGGTGAGCGTCAGGGCTAGGTTGAGGTTAGGAGGGAGACCAGTGACAGAGCCCCGGTGTTAATAGGGCTGCCTAGGGACTGCAGCCGGAAGGTGAGGGACAGCATCAGCCTTGATTGCTGGCTATCTCAGTGCCAAGCCCCATGTGGAGGGTGGCCGCTTCGGAGCTTGGCCCAGATGAGGGTCAGGGCTAGGTTGAGGTCAGGTGGGAGACCAGAGACAGAGGCCCGGCATTGGTGCGGCTGAGAAGGGGCTGTGATGTGGTCGTGAGGGCCGGCATCAACCCTGATTCTCGGCTACCTCAGTGCTTAAGCCCCACGTGAAGAGTGGTCGCTTCGGAGCATGGCTCCGGTGAGGGTAAGGGTAGATTGACGTTAGGTGGGAGAACAGGCACAGAGCCCCGGTATTGGTGCGACTGAGACGGGGCTGCCAAGAGACCGTGAGGGCCAGCATCAACCTTGATTCCTGGCTACCTCAGTGCCAAGCTCCACGAGGAGCGTGGCCGGTTCGCAGCTTGGCCCTGGTGAGGGTCAGGGCTAGCTTGAGGTTAGGTGGGAGAACAGGCACAGAGCCACGGTATTGGTGCGGCTGCCAAGGAAGGTGAGGGCCGGCATCATCCGCGAGTCCTGGCTATTCAGTGCCAAGCCCTATGTGGAGGGTGGCTGCTTCGGAAGCTTGGCTCTGATGAGGGTAAGGGATATGTCGAGGATAAATGGGAGAAGAGAGACAGAGCCCCGGTGTTGGTGCGGCTGAGAAGGGGCTGCCAAGAGACCGTGATGGCCAGCATCAGCCTTGGTTCCTGGCTACTACAGTGCCTAGCCCCATGTGGTCGGTCACCACATCGAAGCTTGGCCCTGGTGAGGGTCAGGCTAGGTTGATGTTAGGTGGGAGAACAGGCACAGAGCCACGGTGTTGATGGGGCTGCCAAGAGATCGTGAGGGCCAGCATCAACCTTGATTCCTCGCTACCTCAGTGCCAGCTCCACGTGGAGTGTGGCCGTTTCGGAGCTTGGCCCTGGTGTGGGTCAGGGCTAGATTGACGTTAGGTGGGAGAACAGGCACAGAGCCCCGGTATTGGTGCGGCTGAGAAGGGGCTGCGATGTCATCGTGAGGGCCAGCATCAACCTTGATTCCTGGCTACTTCAGTGCCTGAGCCCCATGTTGTGGGTGGCCTCTTCGGAGCTTGGCTCCGATAAGGGTAAGGGATATGTCGAGGATAAATGGGAGAAGAGATACAGAGCCCCGGTGTTGGTGGGGCTACGAAGGGAATGTGAGGGCCAGCATCAGCCTTGATTTCTGGTTACCTTAGTGCCAAGCTCCACGAGGAGGGTGGCCGCTTCGGTGCTTGGCCCTGGTGAGCGTCAGGGCTAGGTTGAGGTTAGGAGGGAGACCAGTGACAGAGCCCCGGTGTTAATAGGGCTGCCTAGGGACTGCAGCCGGAAGGTGAGGGACAGCATCAGCCTTGATTGCTGGCTATCTCAGTGCCAAGCCCCATGTGGAGGGTGGCCGCTTCGGAGCTTGGCCCAGATGAGGGTCAGGGCTAGGTTGTGGTCAGGTGGGAGACCAGAGACAGAGCCCCGGCATTGGTGCGGCTGAGAAGGGGCTGTGATGTGGTCGTGAGGGCCGGCATCAACCCTGATTCTCGGCTACCTCAGTGCTTAAGCCCCACGTGAAGAGTGGTCGCTTCGGAGCATGGCTCTGGTGTGGGTCAGGGCTAGATTGACGTTAGGTGGGAGAACAGGCACAGAGCCCCGGTATTGGTGCGACTGAGACGGGGCTGCCAAGAGACCGTGAGGGCCAGGATCAACCTTGATTCTTGGCTACCTCAGTGCCAAGCTCCACGAGGAGCGTGGCCGGTTCGCAGCTTGGCCCTGGTGAGGGTCAGGGCTAGCTTGAGGTTAGGTGGGAGAACAGGCACAGAGCCACGGTATTGGTGCGGCTGCCAAGGAAGGTGAGGGCCGGCATCATCCGCGAGTCCTGGCTATTCAGTGCCAAGCCCTATGTGGAGGGTGGCCGCTTCGGAAGCTTGGCTCTGATGAGGGTAAGGGATATGTCGAGGATAAATGGGAGAAGAGAGACAGAGCCCCGGTGTTGGTGCGGCTGAGAAGGGGCTTCCAAGAGACCGTGATGGCCAGCATCAGCCTTGGTTCCTGGCTACTACAGTGCCTAGCCCCATGTGGTCGGTCACCACATCGAAGCTTGGCCGTGGTGAGGGTCAGGCTAGGTTGATGTTAGGTGGGAGAACAGGCACAGAGCCACGGTGTTGATGGGGCTGCCAAGAGATCGTGAGGGCCAGCATCAACCTTGATTCCTCGCTACCTCAGTGCCAGCTCCACGTGGAGGGTGGCCGCTTCGGAGCTTGGCCCTGGTGTGGGTCAGGGCTAGATTGACGTTAGGTGGGAGAACAGGCACAGAGCCCCGGTATTGGTGCGGCTTAGAAGGGGCTGCGATGTGATCGTGAGGGCCAGTATCAACCTTCATTCCTGGCTACTTCAGTGCCTGAGCCCCATGTGGAGTGTGGCCGCTTCGGAGCTTTGCCCTGATGAGGGTAAGGGATATGTTGAGGATAAGTGGGAGAACAGAGAGAGAGCCCCGGTTTTGGTGGGGCTACGAAGGGAATGTGAGGGCCAGCATCAACCTTGATTTCTGGTTACCTTAGTGCCAAGCTCCACGAGGAGGGTGGCCGCTTCGGAGCTTGGCCCTGGTGAGGGTCAGGGCTAGATTGGCGTTAGGTGGGAGAACAGGCACAGAGCCACGTATTGGTGCGGCTGAGAAGGGGCTGCCATGTGATCGGGAGGACCAGCATCAACCTTAATTCCTGGCTACTTCAGTGCCCATGCCCCACGTGAAGAGTGGTCGCTTCGGAGCTTGGCTCCGATGAGTGTAAGGGATAGGTTGCTGTTAGGTGCGAGCAGAGACACAGAGCCCCGGTATTGGTGGAGCTGAGACGGGGCTGCCAAGAGATCGTGAGGGCCAGCATCAGCCTTGATTTCTGGTTACCTTAGTGCCAAGCTCCACGTGGAGCGTGGCCGCTTCGGTGCTTGGCCCTGGTGAGCGTCAGGGCTAGGTTGAGGTTAGATGGGAGAAGAGACACAGAGCCCCGGTGTTAGTGGGGCTGCCCAGGAAGGTGAGGGCCAGCATCATCCTTGATTCCTGACTACCTCAGTGCCAAGCTCCACGAGGAGCGTGGCCGCTTCGGAGCTTGGCCCTGGTGAGGGTCAGGGCTAGCTTGACGTTAGGTGGGAGAACAGGCACAGAGCCACGGTATTGGTGCGGCTTAGAAGGGGCTGCGATGTGATCGTGAGGGCCAGTATCAACCTTCATTCCTGGCTACTTCAGTGCCTGAGCCCCATGTGGAGTGTGGCCGCTTCGGAGCTTTGCCCTGATGAGGGTAAGGGATATGTTGAGGATAAGTGGGAGAACAGAGAGAGAGCCCCGGTTTTGGCGGGGCTACGAAGGGAATGTGAGGGCCAGCATCAGCCTTGATTTCTGGTTACCTTAGTGCCAAGCTCCACGAGGAGGGTGGCCGCTTCGGTGCTTGGCCCTGGTGAGCGTCAGGGCTAGGTTGAGGTTAGGAGGGAGACCAGTGACAGAGCCCCGGTGTTAATAGGGCTGCCTAGGGACTGCAGCCGGAAGGTGAGGGACAGCATCAGCCTTGATTGCTGGCTATCTCAGTGCCAAGCCCCATGTGGAGGGTGGCCGCTTCGGAGCTTGGCCCAGATGAGGGTCAGGGCTAGGTTGAGGTCAGGTGGGAGACCAGAGACAGAGCCCCGGCATTGGTGCGGCTGAGAAGGGGCTGTGATGTGGTCGTGAGGGCCGGCATCAACCCTGATTCTCGGCTACCTCAGTGCTTAAGCCCCACGTGAAGAGTGGTCGCTTCGGAGCATGGCTCTGGTGTGGGTCAGGGCTAGATTGACGTTAGGTGGGAGAACAGGCACAGAGCCCCGGTATTGGTGCGACTGAGACGGGGCTGCCAAGAGACCGTGAGGGCCAGCATCAACCTTGATTCCTGGCTACCTCAGTGCCAAGCTCCACGAGGAGCGTGGCCGGTTCGCAGCTTGGCCCTGGTGAGGGTCAGGGCTAGCTTGAGGTTAGGTGGGAGAACAGGCACAGAGCCACGGTATTGGTGCGGCTGCCAAGGAAGGTGAGGGCCGGCATCATCCGCGAGTCCTGGCTATTCAGTGCCAAGCCCTATGTAGAGGGTGGCCGCTTCGGAAGCTTGGCTCTGATGAGGGTAAGGGATATGTCGAGGATAAATGGGAGAAAGAGACAGAGCCCCGGTGTTGGTGCGGCTGAGAAGGGGCTGCCAAGAGACCGTGATGGCCAGCATCAGCCTTGGTTCCTGGCTACTACAGTGCCTAGCCCCATGTGGTCGGTCGCCACATCGAAGCTTGGCCGTGGTGAGGGTCAGGCTAGGTTGATGTTAGGTGGGAGAACAGGCACAGAGCCACGGTGTTGATGGGGCTGCCAAGAGATCGTGAGGGCCAGCATCAACCTTGATTCCTCGCTACCTCAGTGCCAGCTCCACGTGGAGGGTGGCCGCTTCGGAGCTTGGCCCTGGTGTGGGTCAGGGCTAGATTGAGGTTAGGTGGGAGAACAGGCACAGAGCCCCGGTATTGGTGCGGCTTAGAAGGGGCTGCGATGTGATCGTGAGGGCCAGTATCAACCTTCATTCCTGGCTACTTCAGTGCCTGAGCCCCATGTGGAGTGTGGCCGCTTCGGAGCTTTGCCCTGATGAGGGTAAGGGATATGTTGAGGATAAGTGGGAGAACTGAGAGAGAGCCCCGGTTTTGGCGGGGCTACGAAGGGAATGTGAGGGCCAGCATCAGCCTTGATTTCTGGTTACCTTAGTGCCAAGCTCCACGAGGAGGGTGGCCGCTTCGGTGCTTGGCCCTGGTGAGCGTCAGGGCTAGGTTGAGGTTAGGAGGGAGACCAGTGACAGAGCCCCGGTGTTAATAGGGCTGCCTAGGGACTGCAGCCGGAAGGTGAGGGACAGCATCAGCCTTGATTGCTGGCTATCTCAGTGCCAAGCCCCATGTGGAGGGTGGCCGCTTCGGAGCTTGGCCCAGATGAGGGTCAGGGCTAGGTTGAGGTCAGGTGGGAGACCAGAGACAGAGCCCCGGCATTGGTGCGGCTGAGAAGGGGCTGTGATGTGGTCGTGAGGGCCGGCATCAACCCTGATTCTCGGCTACCTCAGTGCTTAAGCCCCACGTGAAGAGTGGTCGCTTCGGAGCATGGCTCCGGTGAGGGTAAGGGGTAGGTCGCTGTTAGGTGCGAGCAGAGACACAGAGCCCCGGTATTGGTGCGACTGAGACGGGGCTGCCAAGAGACCGTGAGGGCCAGGATCAACCTTGATTCCTGGCTACCTCAGTGCCAAGCTCCACGAGGAGCGTGACCGGTTCGCAGCTTGGCCCTGGTGAGGGTCAGGGCTAGCTTGAGGTTAGGTGGGAGAACAGGCACAGAGCCACGGTATTGGTGCGGCTGCCAAGGAAGGTGAGGGCCGGCATCATCCGCGAGTCCTGGCTATTCAGTGCCAAGCCCTATGTAGAGGGTGGCCGCTTCGGAAGCTTGGCTCTGATGAGGGTAAGGGATATGTCGAGGATAAATGGGAGAACAGAGACAGAGCCCCGGTGTTGGTGCGGCTGAGAAGGGGCTGCCAAGAGACCGTGATGGCCAGCATCAGCCTTGGTTCCTGGCTACTACAGTGCCTAGCCCCATGTGGTCGGTCGCCACATCGAAGCTTGGCCGTGGTGAGGGTCAGGCTAGGTTGATGTTAGGTGGGAGAACAGGCACAGAGCCACGGTGTTGATGGGGCTGCCAAGAGATCGTGAGGGCCAGCATCAACCTTGATTCCTCGCTACCTCAGTGCCAGCTCCACGTGGAGGGTGGCCGCTTCGGAGCTTGGCCCTGGTGTGGGTCAGGGCTAGATTGACGTTAGGTGGGAGAACAGGCACAGAGCCCCGGTATTGGTGCGGCTTAGAAGGGGCTGCGATGTGATCGTGAGGGCCAGTATCAACCTTCATTCCTGGCTACTTCAGTGCCTGAGCCCCATGTGGAGTGTGGCCGCTTCGGAGCTTTGCCCTGATGAGGGTAAGGGATATGTTGAGGATAAGTGGGAGAACAGAGAGAGAGCCCCGGTTTTGGTGGGGCTACGAAGGGAATGTGAGGGCCAGCATCAGCCTTGATTTCTGGTTACCTTAGTGCCAAGCTCCACGAGGAGGGTGGCCGCTTCGGAGCTTGGCCCTGGTGAGGGTCAGGGCTAGATTGGCGTTAGGTGGGAGAACAGGCACAGAGCCACGTATTGGTGCGGCTGAGAAGGGGCTGCCATGTGATCGGGAGGACCAGCATCAACCTTAATTCCTGGCTACTTCAGTGCCCATGCCCCACGTGAAGAGTGGTCGCTTCGGAGCTTGGCGCCGATGAGTGTAAGGGAGAGGTTGCTGTTAGGTGCGAGCAGAGACACAGAGCCCCGGTATTGGTGGAGCTGAGACGGGGCTGCCAAGAGATCGTGAGGGCCAGCATCAGCCTTGATTTCTGGTTACTTTAGTGCCAAGCTCCACGTGGAGCGTGGCCGCTTCGGTGCTTGGCCCTGGTGAGCGTCAGGGCTAGGTTGAGGTTAGATGGGAGAAGAGACACAGAGCCCCGGTGTTAGTGGGGCTGCCCAGGAAGGTGAGGGCCAGCATCATCCTTGATTCCTGACTACCTCAGTGCCAAGCTCCACGAGGAGCATGGCCGCTTCGGAGCTTGGCCCTGGTGAGGGTCAGGGCTAGCTTGAGGTTAGGTGGGAGAACAGGCACAGAGCCACGGTATTGGTGCGGCTGAGAAGGGGCTGCGATGTGATCGTGAGGGCCAGCATCAACCTTGATTCCTGGCTACTTCAGTGCCTGAGCCCCATGTTGAGGGTGGCCTCTTCGGAGCTTGGCTCCGATAAGGGTAAGGGATATGTCGAGGATAAATGGGAGAAGAGAGACAGAGCCCCGGTGTTGGTGGGGCTACGAAGGGAATGTGAGGGCCAGCATCAGCCTTGATTTCTGGTTACTTTAGTGCCAAGCTCCACGTGGAGCTGGCCGCTTCGGTGCTTGGCCCTGGTGAGCGTCAGGGCTAGGTTGAGGTTTGATGGGAGAAGAGACACAGAGCCCCGGTGTTAGTGGGCCTGCCCAGGAAGGTGAGGGCCAGCATCATCCTTGATTCCTGACTACCTCAGTGCCAAGCTCCACGAGGAGCGTGGCCGCTTCGGAGCTTGGCCCTGGTGAGGGTCAGGGCTAGCTTGAGGTTAGGTGGGAGAACAGGCACAGAGCCCCGGTATTGGTGCGGCTTAGAAGGGGCTGCGATATGATCGTGAGGGCCAGTATCAACCTTCATTCCTGGCTACTTCAGTGCCTGAGCCCCATGTGGAGTGTGGCCGCTTCGGAGCTTTGCCCTGATGAGGGTAAGGGATATGTTGAGGATAAGTGGGAGAACTGAGAGAGAGCCCCGGTTTTGGTGGGGCTACGAAGGGAATGTGAGGGCCAGCATCAGCCTTGATTTCTGGTTACCTTAGTGCCAAGCTCCACGAGGAGGGTGGCCGCTTCGGTGCTTGGCCCTGGTGAGCGTCAGGGCTAGGTTGAGGTTAGGAGGGAGACCAGTGACAGAGCCCCGGTGTTAATAGGGCTGCCTAGGGACTGCAGCCGGAAGGTGAGGGACAGCATCAGCCTTGATTGCTGGCTATCTCAGTGCCAAGCCCCATGTGGAGGGTGGCCGCTTCGGAGCTTGGCCCAGATGAGGGTCAGGGCTAGGTTGAGGTCAGGTGGGAGACCAGAGACAGAGCCCCGGCATTGGTGCGGCTGAGAAGGGGCTGTGATGTGGTCGTGAGGGCCGGCATCAACCCTGATTCTCGGCTACCTCAGTGCTTAAGCCCCACGTGAAGAGTGGTCGCTTCGGAGCATGGCTCCGGTGAGGGTAAGGGATAGGTCGCTGTTAGGTGCGAGCAGAGACACAGAGCCCCGGTATTGGTGCGACTGAGACGGGGCTGCCAAGAGACCGTGAGGGCCAGCATCAACCTTGATTCCTGGCTACCTCAGTGCCAAGCTCCACGAGGAGCGTGGCCGGTTCGCAGCTTGGCCCTGGTGAGGGTCAGGGCTAGCTTGAGGTTAGGTGGGAGAACAGGCACAGAGCCACGGTATTGGTGCGGCTGCCAAGGAAGGTGAGGGCCGGCATCATCCGCGAGTCCTGGCTATTCAGTGCCAAGCCCTATGTGGAGGGTGGCCGCTTCGGAAGCTTGGCTCTGATGAGGGTAAGGGATATGTCGAGGATAAATGGGAGAAGAGAGACAGAGCCCCGGTGTTGGTGCGGCTGAGAAGGGGCTGCCAAGAGACCGTGATGGCCAGCATCAGCCTTGGTTCCTGGCTACTACAGTGCCTAGCCCCATGTGGTCGGTCACCACATCGAAGCTTGGCCGTGGTGAGGGTCAGGCTAGGTTGATGTTAGGTGGGAGAACAGGCACAGAGCCACGGTGTTGATGGGGCTGCCAAGAGATCGTGAGGGCCAGCATCAACCTTGATTCCACGCTACCTCAGTGCCAGCTCCACGTGGAGGGTGGCCGCTTCGGAGCTTGGCCCTGGTGTGGGTCAGGGCTAGATTGACGTTAGGTGGGAGAACAGGCACAGAGCCCCGGTATTGGTGCGGCTTAGAAGGGGCTGCGATGTGATCGTGAGGGCCAGTATCAACCTTCATTCCTGGCTACTTCAGTGCCTGAGCCCCATGTGGAGTGTGGCCGCTTCGGAGCTTTGCCCTGATGAGGGTAAGGGATATGTTGAGGATAAGTGGGAGAACAGAGAGAGAGCCCCGGTTTTGGTGGGGCTACGAAGGGAATGTGAGGGCCAGCATCAGCCTTGATTTCTGGTTACCTTAGTGCCAAGCTCCACGAGGAGGGTGGCCGCTTCGGTGCTTGGCCCTGGTGAGCATCAGGGCTAGGTTGAGGTTAGGAGGGAGACCAGTGACAGAGCCCCGGTGTTAAT
Source organism: Puffinus mauretanicus (assembly GCA_023333565.1). Lineage (NCBI taxonomy): Eukaryota > Metazoa > Chordata > Aves > Procellariiformes > Procellariidae > Puffinus > Puffinus mauretanicus. The sequence continues at coordinate 2,677 of JAJKFH010003077.1, read as the reverse complement.
AGGGCTGCCTAGGGACTGCAGCCGGAAGGTGAGGGACAGCATCAGCCTTGATTGCTGGCTATCTCAGTGCCAAGCCCCATGTGGAGGGTGGCCGCTTCGGAGCTTGGCCCAGATGAGGGTCAGGGCTAGGTTGAGGTCAGGTGGGAGACCAGAGACAGAGCCCCGGCATTGGTGCGGCTGAGAAGGGGCTGTGATGTGGTCGTGAGGGCCGGCATCAACCCTGATTCTCGGCTACCTCAGTGCTTAAGCCCCACGTGAAGAGTGGTCGCTTCGAAGCATGGCTCCGATGAGGGTAAGGGGTAGGTCGCTGTTAGGTGCGAGCAGAGACACAGAGCCCCGGTATTGGTGCGACTGAGACGGGGCTGCCAAGAGACCGTGAGGGCCAGGATCAACCTTGATTCCTGGCTACCTCAGTGCCAAGCTCCACGAGGAGCGTGGCGAGTTCGCAGCTTGGCCCTGGTGAGGGTCAGGGCTAGCTTGAGGTTAGGTGGGAGAACAGGCACAGAGCCACGGTATTGGTGCGGCTGCCAAGGAAGGTGAGGGCCGGCATCATCCGCGAGTCCTGGCTATTCAGTGCCAAGCCCTATGTGGAGGGTGGCTGCTTCGGAAGCTTGGCTCTGATGAGGGTAAGGGATATGTCGAGGATAAATGGGAGAAGAGAGACAGAGCCCCGGTGTTGGTGCGGCTGAGAAGGGGCTGCCAAGAGACCGTGATGGCCAGCATCAGCCTTGGTTCCTGGCTACTACAGTGCCTAGCCCCATGTGGTCGGTCACCACATCGAAGCTTGGCCGTGGTGAGGGTCAGGCTAGGTTGATGTTAGGTGGGAGAACAGGCACAGAGCCACGGTGTTGATGGGGCTGCCAAGAGATCGTGAGGGCCAGCATCAACCTTCATTCCTGGCTACTTCAGTGCCTGAGCCCCATGTGGAGTGTGGCCGCTTCGGAGCTTTGCCCTGATGAGGGTAAGGGATATGTTGAGGATAAGTGGGAGAACAGAGAGAGAGCCCCGGTTTTGGTGGGGCTACGAAGGGAATGTGAGGGCCAGCATCAACCTTGATTTCTGGTTACCTTAGTGCCAAGCTCCACGTGCAGGGTGGCCGCTTCGGAGCTTGGCCCTGGTGAGGGTCAGGGCTAGATTGGCGTTAGGTGGGAGAACAGGCACAGAGCCACGTATTGGTGCGGCTGAGAAGGGGCTGCCATGTGATCGGGAGGACCAGCATCAACCTTAATTCCTGGCTACTTCAGTGCCCATGCCCCACGTGAAGAGTGGTCGCTTCGGAGCTTGGCTCCGATGAGTGTAAGGGATAGGTTGCTGCTAGGTGCGAGCAGAGACACAGAGCCCCCGTATTGGTGGAGCTGAGACGGGGCTGCCAAGAGATCGTGAGGGCCAGCATCAGCCTTGAATTCTGGTTACCTTAGTGCCAAGCTCCACGAGGAGGGTGGCCGCTTCGGTGCTTGGCCCTGGTGAGCGTCAGGGCTAGGTTGAGGTTAGATGGGAGAAGAGACACAGAGCCCCGGTGTTAGTGGGGCTGCCCAGGAAGGTGAGGGCCAGCATCATCCTTGATTCCTGACTACCTCAGTGCCAAGCTCCACGAGGAGCGTGGCCGCTTCGGAGCTTGGCCCTGGTGTGGGTCAGGGCTAGCTTGACGTTAGGTGGGAGAACAGGCACAGAGCCCCGGCATTGGTGCGGCTTAGAAGGGGCTGCGATATGATCGTGAGGGCCAGTATCAACCTTCATTCCTGGCTACTTCAGTGCCTGAGCCCCATGTGGAGTGTGGCCGCTTCGGAGCTTTGCCCTGATGAGGGTAAGGGATATGTTGAGAATAAGTGGGAGAACTGAGAGAGAGCCCCGGTTTTGGTGGGGCTACGAAGGGAATGTGAGGGCCAGCATCAGCCTTGATTTCTGGTTACCTTAGTGCCAAGCTCCACGAGGAGGGTGGCCGCTTCGGTGCTTGGCCCTGGTGAGCGTCAGGCTAGGTTGAGGTTAGGAGGGAGACCAGTGACAGAGCCCCGGTGTTAATAGGGCTGCCTAGGGACTGCAGCCGGAAGGTGAGGGACAGCATCAGCCTTGATTGCTGGCTATCTCAGTGCCAAGCCCCATGTGGAGGGTGGCCGCTTCGGAGCTTGGCCCAGATGAGGGTCAGGGCTAGGTTGAGGTCAGGTGGGAGACCAGAGACAGAGGCCCGGCATTGGTGCGGCTGAGAAGGGGCTGTGATGTGGTCGTGAGGGCCGGCATCAACCCTGATTCTCGGCTACCTCAGTGCTTAAGCCCCACGTGAAGAGTGGTCGCTTCGGAGCATGGCTCCGGTGAGGGTAAGGGATAGGTCGCTGTTAGGTGCGAGCAGAGACACAGAGCCCCGGTATTGGTGCGACTGAGACGGGGCTGCCAAGAGACCGTGAGGGCCAGCATCAACCTTGATTCCTGGCTACCTCAGTGCCAAGCTCCACGAGGAGCGTGACCGGTTCGCAGCTTGGCCCTGGTGAGGGTCAGGGCTAGCTTGAGGTTAGGTGGGAGAACAGGCACAGAGCCACGGTATTGGTGCGGCTGCCAAGGAAGGTGAGGGCCGGCATCATCCGCGAGTCCTGGCTATTCAGTGCCAAGCCCTATGTAGAGGGTGGCCGCTTCGGAAGCTTGGCTCTGATGAGGGTAAGGGATATGTCGAGGATAAATGGGAGAA